>APFE031167686.1:109889-129682 GCA_000404065.3 Pinus taeda | reverse complement strand
AAGAAACAGAAGGAGAAGATGATGACACCACCACAGAGAATGATGAAACAGGGAACCAGAAGGAAAACACATCAGATCAGAAGACACCACAGCTTCATACAAATCAGGCAGAGATACAACACGAACAGGTTGTGCTGACAAGCACGGACCATGGTATGGGGGGTAATAAACGGCAACATCATTCTGATTCATCAGATTCTGACAAGGAGACAGGATTGCAGAAAACCGAGTCTCATTTGGTCATTGTTCCGATCGAGCCCACTCAAGGAGAGTGGCGCAAGGTCGAAAAGAAAAAGGGGCGGAAATATTGACATGGCTGTCTTTATCTTCCTTTCTCTTTTTCTGCATCTCTTCTTTCTCTTTTCTCACCTTCTATGTGCACGTTAGTCTCCTAACGATGTGTTAATCGTGTAAAGCTCAAAGAGCCCAGATTGGTGGCTTGAGCCTTGTCTTATTTCGTTTAAGCTGGTGTAACTCCCTTTATTATATTTCTAATAAAAAGTTACCGTTTTTTTCTTTGGAAAAAAATAAAAACAACAGTATAAATAATAATAATAGATATATATAAATAATTAATAATAAAAACAATAATAATATAAATATTAATGTAAGTTAAGAAGTACAATTAGGATTAATATAGTAATAATGATAACATAAACAACAATGAATAAAAATAAATAACAATAATAATAGATAGGAATAATAAGTATAGATAGGAGCAATAATAAATATCATTGTTAATAATAAAAATAATAATATAAATAAACAACAATTAATAAATAAAATATATTGATAATATAAGAGTATTATCTAGAATTAATAATAAACAACTATCTAAGAGTAAATAATAATTATGTACATAAATATTATTAAATAAGAACAAAAGCATTACTAATAATTATTAAAATAACAATTAGAATATTATCATAACTAAGTTAACTAACCATAAGAATAATCATTAACAGCAACAATTAAATATCAATATAAATTAATTAAAATACACAATAATTAACATATATAACCATATAAATAAAGATTTAACTATAAACAAATAGCATTAGAACTAATGAAGAACATAAAACAGTAATTAAAACAATAAATTAATAAGGTTTCTAGTATAAAATATAAAACAAAATATTAAACATTAATAATTATCAAAAATTAGAATAACAAAATTAATTATTAATAAAATAAACAAGAAAACTAGAGTCTTAAAAAATAATAGAAATAATTAAAATTAAAATGAGTCGGCCAATTTATCTTTACAATTAGCGGTTTTCATATTTATACCTATCTTTTTCCTTCTTTTCTCCTCACAATTTGTCCTGAAGATGAGTCTAGGTTCAGACTCGAAACGTCGACCATAAAACATGAGCACTGTGGAAAATCCGAACTCCTTTCAGAAATCACACCACAGTGATCTGCAATCCAAAAGAAGAAGTCTCCTAAGGGAGAAGCTAAAAGTGCAATGACTGCTCCAAATCCAATTCAAGTCGAGCCACCCTCTGCTCCTCCGCGGAAGGTCAAATTTCCTTGTAGATTGTGCAAGGATGACCACCTTCTTTGTGATTGTCCTGGCATTCCCAGGATCCTTGAAGTATGGTCTTGCAATCTGGCTCGTTCCTCATCGCCCTCTGGAGCTCATGGCGATGCCACCCCATCAACTGACAACATTCAGAAGAAAGGGAAGATTTGATTTCCCTGTAGGCTATGTGAAGGCAACCATCCCCTTCACCTTTGTCCGCTCATCGATAAAGCTTCCGCCGTTTTGGAAAGCCTTATAGCTTCTGCACCCCAACTTCCTTTTGGTTATCAGAGGCTCTCTTCAGACCCTCTTCCTGTTGACAAAGAGATCGACTTAGATTCCTCTCTTGTCCATCCTCCTCTTCTTGAACCTGGCTGTGTTAAGCCTGTTCCAGACCAACCATTGGTCGGAGAGAGTGTCAACTTGAGTTCGTCGCCTGTTGACGACTCTGTTCTAGAAGAGCGTCATGATCATGTTCTTCTCGTCTCGTCAGATTCTCTTGAGCCCGAAAATGACTCTCCTATCCCAGCTGATCTAGAGGGTCCTTCTTCGGTTCTCTTAGAGCAGGGGGGCAATCATACGATTCCCCCACCAAGTAGTTCCGCCGTTTCCTTCGACTGGAGCCATTTGACCGCCTTCCACCTTCCATCCCATGTGCCTTTCCAGATCACAGTACATGCCTGTGATAAGGCAGTACCTGGCACTGTCTTGGATGAAGGTGCATCTGTCAGTGTTATGCCTTCTACTACTTGGCAAGCTTTGGGCTCCCCACAGCATGTGCCGGTCGCGCAGAATCTGATGACGTTTGACGGAGGAACTAATCAACCGTTGGGGATCCTCCCAAAGTTCCCTATTACTTTGGGAGGCAAAATCGTCTATATAGACGTATTGGTTACCCAAGGTGCTTTAGATTTCAGTGTTCTCCTTGGTCGTGACTATGTTTATGTCATGGGGGCCCTCGTCTCTTCACTTTTTCGTGTGGTTTGCTTTCCACACGATGGAAGGATTGTGACTATAGATCAATTATTGTTCTTTAGTCCCTCGGTGCCTCCTGCGCAGTTGTCATCCCCTCCTGGTTTTTATCCACCGGTTGTATCTACCCCGCCACAGGTCAACTACGTGGCTACTTACCCCGTGCCTGTATCCAGTGATGCTGCCGTCGTGCATAGTGTCCTGGGGGCATTGGGTCCCGATTTCCAAGATGTTGTCCTTCCACCGGGAGTGGCACTCTTGGAAGCGGCGACTTCCTGTTCATTATGATGAAGTTCGGTCAGAGCATAGTTCGCTTTCCTATGTCAAGCTCCTTAAAAAATGAATGGGTCTGGTCGAGCATAGTTCCTGATCTTGTGTCAAGCTCGTTAAAACATGAAACAAGGGTTATGAGGATAGTTCTTTTACTGTGTCAACCTCATTAAAAAATGAAACAACTCCCTTTTCAAATCGAGTCTTTTGATTAAGATCTCATAAAATACAAGTCGAGTCTTTCCAAGATCTCGAAAGTGAACCTTCATTCCATCCACTTTGTTGAATGCAATGAAGCTGGGGGGGCATGTACCTCATTTTGCGTCATTATGCTGGGGGCATGTGAGCTTATAACAAGCATAGTTTTTCGTTTCAAGCTTGTTTAAACATGAAACCGATCCAAGCAGGTTCTCCCATGGTTCAGCTTGTGTTAAAATGAACCATCCCATTTTACATCTCTGATTGCTTTCTTTATCCGCTAAGATTCTGTTAGATGAGCCTTGGTTGTTTTTCATTCCCATCGCCACCATCTCTTTGGCTGATATATGCTTTCACTTGCTTGTTTTCTTTCCTGAGGAACCGCAGCGATGAGTGGTTTTGTTAGCCAGCCTCTTGACCATTACATGTTTTGAGCAGTTCCACCATTGCCGGAACCAGTTGCTACCCTTTATACCACTCGTTCCTCTCGGACGAGTCACCTTTAAGCTCTTTTTTGACTCGTAAAATATGAAAAGATTGCCGAGTATTTTTTTCCTTTTTGACTCGTTAAAAAGAATAAAAATGGAGGTCTACTTTCAGCTCTTTTCTAACCATTTAAAGATGAAAAGATTGTCGAGTTATTCCTCTTGACTCGCTAAATGTAAATAAGAGGCGGTCATCTTTAAACCCTTTTCCGACTGTTTAAAAACGAAAAGATCGTCAGACCCTTGTCGTTTCCGGTTTGTTAACGGTCACGAAGTGACGTGGTTTTGATTGCTTTTTTACTTTTTTCAGATCAAAGTCACTACTTATGAAAAGTACTCCTCGGTCGTAATGATCGAGCGGTTCTTTCGATCATAGTTTTATACTTTTTCGGGCTCGAGAGACACAACTTTACGAAAAAGGACACCCCTGGAGTTTCCTTTTCACTGTCTTTTCAAACTCTCTAAACATGAAAAGACGCCGAGTTTTTCCTTTGTCAGACTCATTAAAACTTTAATGACATCGGGTTTTGTCGAGATGACACCTCTCAAGCATATGCTATCCCCGTCAAGCTTGCCATCGAAAAATAACCGGGGTACTCGCCAGAAATGGTGAGGGAATAAAGGAATCATAATCATCATTGTGTCGGCGGTATGTTGCTCTTGAACATGGCACTTGTTTGCATTCGTGTCTGGGTGGGGACATCTCATCCTGTTTCACACTTGCCTCCGTGGGTTTGGGTTATCCTATTTGACCATTCATCTGCTCGTCGTCTTGTCGTTATGACCACTGATCATTTGATATCAAATATTGCGAAATCCGCTGTCGTGCCGTCGATATGTTCAAGAGAAGTTGACCTCTGCAAAATACTCAACCTCCCTTTGATACCTCACACAAAACATGTTATCCCTCTTTGTCTCGTGTCGATGATGTGGGAAACATTATGGCCCACCTTCGATCAAGATCACTTCCTGTCGACTTCAGCTCATTATCGAGGAAGATGACCTAGAGACTCCCTCCAGGTGCCTTAGAGCCTGCATGCCTCAATGGCAGGTTCTTCGTGTTCGACGCGAGGTTTTTCATCATTGGCCTCCGATCGAATGATTCTATGGGTGTTCGACATCGGCTCATTGGTTTACACGCTGTGGATTGTACCTATAGTACCTTGAGGACCATTGTCATTATTGGTGGTACCTCTCGCATCTGTTAACAATTTTCATCATTGACTGGTAATCAAACGATGTTCTCGCATGTTCGACTTCGACTCCCATATTCGCATGCTTGAACTTGTACTTTGTTCGGGTCGAGTTGGAGCGCAAGACCCCGAATTTTGTCTATTAGAATATGGGCTGCATTTTGTGGATTATTGTAATCACTACATGACTCATTCATTGGATGGCTGTGACCATGCCTGAGTCCATTCATTGATCCTTATGGATGGCTGCGTCCATACCTGGGATCCAGTTTATATGTACTCTATTATGGATGGCTGCGCCCATACCATGTACATCATGTATTTGAGCTATCAGTTGTACTACATGCAGGTTCTTCTTGGTGGTGTTCCAATTCGGCCAGTTCCATAAAGCATTTCATCCCTCCCACTCTCTCAGGCTTGATGCTTTATGGGGCATCTGTTACGCAGTAATTTGTCACTGTCTTCCTGTCAGTCTCCGTACTGTGTCATGAGATCAAATTCATCATGCTCATGCTCTCTAATGTGTCCAAATGAGCCACTTTGCCAAAGTTTCCTCTATCATCGCGACTGTTTTAAAAATAAACGCGCTGATGAGCGCTCCTAAACAGGCTCAATGCGCTGCCAGCGCGGAAGAACACGCCTTTCCTGCGCTGGTCGAATTTCAGGTGACAACGCACTAATCTTTATGTCGGATCGCGCTGATATGACTTTCCTTGTTATTCAGCAGCAATGCCAGCGCTCCAGTGCAATTATGCACCCACGATGATCCAGTTTGGGCGAGTTTGTTCTAACAGCCGGCCTTCCAGATGACTCCAGACCTGGTTGTTTGCCTTGTAAATGTCGCCCTCCCTTCTCTGGCATGTTTGTTTCGTCATTTGAGCCACCTTCCTTGGAGATAAGCTCATCCTCACACCATTCATGGAGACTCCTTCTCCTATTTAAGCCTCCACCATTGCCGTGAGCTGCTAGTTTTGGGGATTGATTGTGTTTAGAGCATTGCTGATAGTATTGTAAGCTTGATAGGCAGCTGGTGTGATAAGTGTGGGTTTGCTATAGTGCTTAAGGAAGGTTGTGAAGTGCTTCCATATAGTGTAAACTTGTGAGAGAGAGTTGTCTTGGGATATCTACTTTCAAGGGTGAATGCTTGAAGGACTTGCTGGCTGGACCCAACCAAAGGAGGATTTGACGTCAGAACTTGGTTGTATTCTCTTTTGTTTTGTTAATAAGATAAATGAATATCATTATGGTTCCACTCATGTGTCTTTGATTATGATGTTTGAGTTGTATCTTTTCTGACCAGTACATAGTTGTATTTCCCGGATTTTATGCTTGTATTTGTCTTGTCCTTTGCTTGTGCAGGTGTATGTTCATGGAGATCATGAGGATCGCGACCAGATGAAGTGAAAGAATGGAAGCTACAATCCTTCTACGAATATAAGCGTTGGATTCGAGGTAGGCTCTCATCTCGGCCTTCATTTTGCAATTAGGAACCTGCGTGTTAGTGTGCTTGATTGTTGCTAGACCTCAGTTAGGCTAGAGGGATGGCCTTTGTCCGCAGAGGGGATTTACCTACCCAACAGAGAGTAAGACTCACCATGTCATCATCGGTTGTCGTGATCCCTACACTTCCAAGCTCATTCCTGCAGGTGGTGAGCTGGTTCAAATATGTAGAGATCATGTTGCCCTTTTCACACTTGATTTTCCAAAGCTTGTCTTTCAGCGCGAACTTCCTCTAACCATTGTTGTTCTGATATAGATCCTTCAATGTTTTCCACATTGAAAATGATGTCTCATTCCCATGGAGACTCGAGACTATGTGGTCTCAAACTCCCTCCAGGAGTATTCTCCTCACTCTAGCTACACATTTCTTCCATTCCGCCAATTCTTGGGCATTAGATGTCGTGGGCTTGGGGACTTCTTTATCAATGAAGTCCTTTAGACTGTTGTCCTCTAATATCGCTTCCATGCAATCCTTCCAGGCTATATAATTTGAGCTTCCATCAAGGGCATACTCGAGTCTTAAACTATTGAACGCCATTGGTGAAATTTGAGATGTGATAAGAATTCAAATTCTATAATTAGGAACTTCAAACTTTACTTCTCCCTTATTTGTATACTGTTCTTTACTTTAATCACCTTTGCTCTGATACCATGTGGAATTTCCCACTGTAGATCACCTGATAATGCAATATACTAAAGCAAAATACTAGATCTACTTCTACAATCAAACTTTGCGGAAGCTTAATCAATTTCAGCTAGATCAATCAGAACACATATAACAAAGAAGAGGAAATCATACACATGAAACAAAAAAGAATACTCTTGGGAAAGCCTTAGCTAAAAAACCCACTATTTGTATTATCATACAAGTGGAAATATGTCCAGATTACACAAAGCTTTAGCTCACAAGCTATCCAGCTCTCAGTACAATCTCTCAGCTGCTTATAGATAGTCAAAGGCTTCTCACAAACCTTTTCCTCTACCCTCCAAGCCTCCTATTTCCTTGTGCAGTTTCTCCTAGGGTCCAATGCTGCCACCTATGTGAATTGACCTCTCACACAATTCACCAAACTCAGAAGTAACTACGCAATCCTGAAGGAGATAATTCCTTCTACATGGATGAGTTTCCTATATAGGAAAAATTTCTCCAACTGATAGTACATTGTCCCTCCTTTGATCTCAACTGGGTCTTTGAATGAACTAACATGCATGAGTTATTTATGAGAGAATATTCAGTTATCTGAAGAACACTAGTTGCATGCATACATGCATTAACTGACTGAACTCACAATTAGTTCCTCCAACTATATGGAACTAATTTAACTGGACTTAACTCAGTTAACTGAGCTAATTAATTACAACTCAAAGTACAACTCATCCTGATCACTTTAATTAAGGAATAACTTCTTCAATCAAAGGGAAAACTATTACATGTCTTCACATAGACTTCATGTTTGATTTTCTCCAGCTAATTAACTCAAGATGAATTAATTAATTATTTTTCAAACAACTAGTGAGACTAAATTCGAATTTTAATTCTCAATTTTAATTCAGGGACTAATTAAAATTGGAATATATCTTGAAATGCTATTTATAGCAATGCTATTTTTAGAATTTCTATTTTATCATTCCTTTTTGCTATTTTCAACACTGGTACCTGAAATTCTATTTATAGCAATGCTATTTATAGCATTTCTTGTTGCTATTTTCAACAACAATAAGATAACTTCGCACTACATTGAGACATACTTGGTATTACAGGAAATTCATCAAGGGGTATGTGCAAATCACTGCACCTATGGAGAAAATGTTAAAGAAGGATATAAATTTTCAATGGAATGAAGTATGTTAGAAGAGCCTCGACATATTGAAAGGAAAAATGATAGCTGCGCCTATATTAGTGTTCCCTGATTGGAATAAGGAATTCCATATCCATGTGGATGCCTCTTGTATAGCTTTGGGAGTAGTATTGGCATAAACTTATTGTCTAGGAAAATCCTCTTTGTGGACAGAGACGATCCCTCTAGCCCAATGAGTGGGACTAGCAACCTACATGACAATCAACTAGATACTTTCCTAAGTTATGATCAAAACAAGAGAAGAGGAAGATGGACTACCCCGTTCTAATGCTATAACGTCCTCCTTTGTTCAGGACCTCAAATCACTTGCACCACGGGCTCGGTCCTACTGCTCATAGCATTTGAATGCCTGCACAACAGATCAAGACACAACGAAGCATACAAGTACAAATAACATAATTGAAAGTAACCTACTTAACAGATTAAGGAGCATTAAGATAAATGATGCATCAATACATGCATTTATGGAAAGTGAACTAAAGATTGTATATATTAATAGAATAAAGGAGGAAGCATACAACCAAGCCTTGATGTCAATAAGATCTCCTTGAGTGAATGTCTAAGTCCAAGCTCAATCTCTCCAAGCCAAATGAGTGGCATGTAAGCACAATCTCAGCATAAGGGTGCAAAGAGCCAAAGACAAACCATTTGGGAATGGGAGAGGATGAATATATAGGTAGGGAAAGGGAGTTAGGATCTCTCCAAAGATAGGATAAGGCCCTCGTCTCAAGGAGGTAGATCATAGGGATAAGACCAAAAGTCCAAGTTGAGAGAACTCAGCCTCATCCATGCTGAACAACCTCCAACTCGTCGTTCTATAAGCCTCTAGATCACGAAGCTTCTTGTCCTCTTTGGGAAAATTTCCTTTTAGGGATCATCACTAGTATCCAAGCGAAAAGAGTGTTGGCATCATGAGGCTAGTATAGTGAAACTAGCAACCATCACAGTTTTAAGTGTTAGGGGAGCGATAATCCTCAAATTGGGGTTTTAGAGCCTTTTTCTTTAGGGGAAGATTAAGGCATTTCTCCATTAGTTCTTTAGAGAGGATCTGAACTGCATATCTGGATGAGTACACTTCATGATGGTCATGTTTCAGGAACTTCGGGGTATGCCATAGGAAAGTGCAGGAGGTGTGACAAAATACTGTGTAATAGATGCCCCCTAAAGCATTAAGGCAGAACAAGGAGTGATGGATGAGATGCTTTACGAGATTTTGCAAGGACGAGAACAAACACTCTTAGGAGACCTACAAATCAAGGACGCATATACATCTACATATCGGGTATCAAAACATGAATCCAGGGTATGGATGCAACCATCCGGATAGTAAGGACTATATGAAGGGACCCATGGTATGGGCTCAACCATCCAAATGGAAAGGATCATCTGTAAATATAATATCCAAGGTATGGATGCAACCATTCGATATAGAAGGATCATAAAAAATGTAAAGTCCCACGGTATGGTGACATCCATCCGTATAGTAGAAACATGTGTACAATCATGAACAATACATAACACCACGAAACCTGAGTCATATCAGGCAAGACTCACGGTCTTTCACTCCATTCCAACTTGATCAAAGTAAAAATTCTAACATGCGAATGAATTTGTCGAAGTTGAACATGCTAGAAAACCACTTGATTACCAGCCAATGATGTAGACCATTAAAAAGCACGAGAGAAACCACCAATAATGACAATGGATCTCAAGGTACGACAATACAATATGTGAATATGAAAATGAAGCTGAAGTTGAACAATTGTGGAATCATCCAATAAAAGGCTAATGATGAAAACCTTTCATCAGATGCGAAGAACTTTCCATTAAGGCATGCAAGCTCTAAGGTACTGAAAGGGAGTCTCTAAGTCATCTTCCTGGATAATTAGCTGAAGTCTACAGGAAGTGATTCATCGAAGGAGGGCCATGATGATTCCCCCAACATCGACACGAGATGAGGAATAAAGTGGAAATAAATGAATAGGATCCAAGACTATAGCAAAGGGTCAGACAATGGATAGGTAATAGACTGCAGATAGGACTTCCATTGAACATCGATGAAACAACTTCAGAGTGTGGAAACATTTGACTCAACATAATACCAAGGATCATGATGATGAAATGGAATAGTCAGATGAGAGGTAAAATGGATCACGCAAACCCGGAAGGACAAGTGACAGAGCGAGGATATCCGAAACTCGACACAAGAAGTAGATGAGTGTCATGTTCAAGAGCGACATGCTGCCTATACAAGGGATGTTTCACTTTCATTTCCCCCACTATTTCTACCGAGTACCAAAATTATTTTTAATCACAAGCTTGAAGGGGATAACATATGCTTGTCATATAAGTTCATTCTTCGAATGAATCCATCCTAGTAAGTTTTACAAGTCTTAGGAAGGATAAAATTGATCTCGTCATGGTGATGTGTCTTTTGTCGTAAAATTTTTAATGATTCCAATAGAAGGATAACTCGGTATATTTTTCATATTTAGAGAGTTTAAAAAAGAGACGAAAATAAAACTCCATCATGTCCCTTTTTGTAATTTGTCCCTCAAACCCGAAAAGGTAGAAAACAATATTCAAGAGAACCTCTTGACCATGTTGACCAAGGTGTACCTTTTTCGTAAATAGTCAATCTCAGCCCGAAAAAGCGGTAAATGTATACTGGGACGACGTCAATTCATTTAATTTAACAAGTTCAAAAAGACAAGTACTCGACGATCTTTTTTTGTTTCGAGAGTCATAAAAGAGCTTAAAGATGGCTCTAGGGGGGTTCCTTTTTTGTTTATTTTAACGAGCCCGAAAAAGAGATAAAACAAAAAATCGTTGAATTAGTAAAAAATAATCATTGAATCCACTAGAAAGGACCTATAACTGCACAAAGATAACCACATGTCATTGATATCGATAAAATAATAAAATATTGGAAAAAAATGATTTTAAAACTTATAAATAGACCAAAAGTAAAAACATTTCTACCATTTCACTTGGAGTAAATTGGAGAGTGAATTTTACCCCATTTTCTTAGATTTTTCAAGCGAGCAGTGTGGGATATCTAGGGCATCATTTCACAAACCATCAACTGCAGGTAAGAGCTTTTCCTTTTCTCTTGCATTTTATTGTGTTTTTATGCTTTTTCATCTGATTTTTTCTTTCTAGAAAGAAGGAGTTCAAATTTTTATAATGGGGGCGATCATCGTGGGTTTTCTCATCAGACCCGCAATGGTCACCCCTGAGCCCGAGAGGCCCTCACGATGACATCCTGGGTTTAATAAAAATAGGTGCAATGGCTGTAAGGTGGGAAAATTGAAGAAAAAAATACCCTTAGAGAAATATTTTTGAATTTTAATCAATTGAAAAGCATCTAATCAATGTTCAATGGTTTTTTTGTAGGGGATTTTGACAACATGGTCACTGAATGGAAGGAGAGAGGCCATGAGGCAGAAGATAATCAGGCTACCTAAGATCCGGAATGTGTGAATTCTTTGAGGAACTTTGGGCTACTAAAATTCTTCCAAAGTATAAGACTCAGAGCCTAAAACGAGCTACTACACTATTTGATCAGTTTATGGGACATTGACTGAGAGATCTTCATTATTGGAGACCATGAACTGGAACTGGAAGAAACATACATCTACTTCATTATTGGATTGTTTAGAAGAGGAGAAAGAGTTCAACTCTTCATATCTCGTCCTGGAGGTGAGGGTACCAGTACCCTGATTAGGAGACATTGTCTGGGTGGAGAAATGACAGTGAACGAGAAGGTGAAGATAATGACTATCGACAATCTTCCCTTGAGGATGATTCTACACACCATGGCTCGTATATGCGTGTCACAAACTTTACATGAGATTTCAAAATCTCAATTCCAGGATGCGGTAGATTTCCTTACTCCAATATTTAACTTGTGTGATGGGTTGTTGGCCAATATGAAGAGGCAACCGACCAAAGGTAAGCGGGAAAATCTGAAGCAGTTCGACTTCGGTTTGATCTTGGTCACTTTATTCTTGGAGCGTGTGCCCCTATTTTGGTATCAATGGACATAGGTACCAGATTCTGCTCCACAAGATCTGAGGCTGGTCAGATGGAGTGAACTCATGCCTCGAGGAGGAGGGGGCAAACAGATGCATTTCCCTCTACAGTTTTTTAGTTGGTTGCATCGCCAACTGATCGTTGTGGATGACTATGCCTATGCAGACACAAATTTCAAGTGGGATCCAGATCTACCTCTACCACCGGGTGAACAATGGACTGATGTAGGTAAAAATTATTTTGGATTTTTCAAGTTTTATGATTTTTTTTTATATTAAAGTGTATCTTTAACTTGTGATAAATGTGCAGATGTTGGACCAGAAAGGCCTCTTGGCATGTTGCCAATATCACAGTGAGTAGCATGTCATATAGAGGGTGCTCCATATGAGGAAGGAACAGATCCCATGGTGTAGATGGACTGCAATCTGGAAGCGATCACTT
The DNA here is from genome assembly GCA_000404065.3 of Pinus taeda. Lineage (NCBI taxonomy): Eukaryota > Viridiplantae > Streptophyta > Pinopsida > Pinales > Pinaceae > Pinus > Pinus taeda. The sequence goes on along the minus strand of APFE031167686.1, from coordinate 117,204 downwards.
GAGGGATTCCAAAATATGCGACTATAGATGATGTGCCATGCGATACCAAAGGCATACAGTTGGAGTGTCTGCGAGACTGCGTCGGTTATTAGGCTGAGTGATTACAATGGTCTCGTGTTATAGTGAGCATCATGTGGGAAAATAACCTTTCTAGTTTTTTTTTGCACTGTTGTAGGCTTTGAAAGACATCTGTCTCAGAACACTTTATTTTTTGAGATTTTGATGGAAAAACTTTGATAGAAAAACTTTGAGATTTTTGGAAAAACTTGTGTCGATGTACCATGATGATATGATCAATTTTATAAATTACACAAATGTATATCAAGAACATAATTTGCTAATGCATCTGTTAATGTATTCAAGTTACGTGGAATTTTTTGATATGTGATAAAATCAAAATTTGTTTCCAGTAATCGAACAAGTAGATACATATGCAAGATTTGTGGATTTCTTATTGAGTAATGATTGTTTAACTATAACACAAAGAGTTGTGAATATAGCTTAACAGCTAAATCTGTAATGCCAAGAGCAACTGCTTCTAATAAAAGTTCAATAATTGCACTGTACTCGACAATATTATTAGTTATCTATCCTAAGAAAATACCTTATAAATTGATCAACTCACCATTAGAGGCGAAGAGTGCCCAAGCTGTGGAAGACAAATTCCCTGTGCTACAACAAACACCATCAGCAAAACCAACATAATGGTTTGACGACATCTGCAAACCAAGTGGAACACAAGGTAAGTAGAAAAAACATGTCTGCAAAGCTAACAATCACACCAAAAATCAAAAGTGCACACCAATGAATTCACACACTAATGGAAAAAAATATATTTACATGGATAACCACCTGTAAAAATTCCAGATGGAGCCCATTTTTAGACTCGGGTAATCGATCAATAGATAATGAAACTGAAGTTTCATCATTGGCATGACTTGTAAGCATCGACTCAGACAAATAATTGAGTAAAATTCATAAATGGCTATGCCGCCATGCCCCCCAGGTGAGTGAGGGTTATGAGTCATAAGATGAATATCTCATTGTGATAAAATGGTAAAGACTTGGTGAAAAAATCTCATAAAAGGAGGTGAGAAAATCTTAAGCTCATGACGAGGGAAAGATGCCCCCAATTGAAAGATTTTGACAATTTCAGGTCAGACTGAAATGTCAATGGTGTTGGCTTATAGGGGCCTGACCCAAGTTCAGAGGTGATTTAGCCAAAAAAATCTCAGTACTACTGGACCTTTCAGCAACAATCTGCGAAGTGTGGACTGAGGTCTCACCTAAAGTAGTATGGGAGGGTGCTAGAACCAGGTTTCCACACCCTGGAGATGTTTGATGAGTTCAAGTGGTCCACGGTTCGACCCTGCGCACAAGTTTCTTCGCACACTTTCCCATACCTCGTAGCCTAAGATACTGCCTTCATGCAACCCTACTTAGGGGCTAAACATTGCACTTCTGCATTATTACCCAACACTTTACTGATATTCCAATGTTAGTTGATTATCTTAGCCTACTTGCATGCTTTAAGTTATACTTAACAATATAAACCATTCGTACAGGTGCACGCAGTAAATAAACAATATATTCGCAAATTATATCAAACATGCATTTACTCAAGAACATATACACAGAATTATGATAAAAATTCTCTTTATTAATTCCTTCCTCGGTTATAGACTCGAATCCATCCTGCGCACTCAGCTGCAGTGGTCCGCGCACTCAACTGCGGACTACTAGGCCTCTGCGTACTTAGCTGCAGAGCCTTCTCCTACCTTATGACCCAAAGATATACTTTACACTTAGTCACTTAGACTCTTGCTTCTCTCTACTACTTATTTTGCTATCTTTTACACTTAGAGCCTTGCTCTATTTAGACAATCCCATGGTCCGCGGACCATGGGTAGGCCGACATTACATTACAAAACTAGGGTGGACAACCCCGTGACTCTATCATACTTTTCGCACTCTGCCCTCGCAATTCGTAGAGCTTTACAACAAAATTCGGTCAAAACTTGGGCTTTGAGCCCAAAACATGCCTTGGGGGGATTTCATGCTCAACATACCCCCAACACAAACATCGTGACTCGCCCTCGAGTCACTCGGTCGGCATGGCGATCTTTGGGTAGAGTCCCTTCAATTGTTCTCGAACTATGTGGAGGTCAGGAATGCATTGAGCTACTACTTGCTGGATCTGTTGCATACATTTTTTTGAGATCTCTGTGTCTCGGGTGCTTCTCTGCATCAATGTGTGCATCCCCTATATGTTCGCGAGCTTTCCTTTGATATCTGCCGTGATGGTGAAGGCCTCGTCGATCTAAGGCTAGACGTGTGCTTTTAGAACTACCTCCTTATGTCGTGCCACGTCCACCTGCTCCTTTAGTGCTTTAGCTTGCTGCATCTGTGCAAGCCTCTGGGTGAGGACCACTATCTGTGCAGTTCCTTGGACATTGTCATATTGTTGTTGGAGTTTGTGCACCTCTGTCTCTAAGCGTCGGATGTTGGGGTCCTCCTGCAGAGTTGTGAGGACCTCAAGTGATTCTTCCAACGTGATGGTGCAGTCTCGCACTGCACCTCCGATCTCTTCCAATCCCGTTGTGATAGCACTAGCACGTTGTTCCCTGACTTCCAAGGGAGTGGATGGCTACGCCTGTAACTGTAGCTCAGTGATATAAAGATTCAGCTCCAGCTGAACCTTTGTCGTTTCTTCCTTGGCCTCGCGGACTCCAGCTGCTAACCTGTGGATCCACACTTTCGCTGGTAGATCTACTGGGATGGCCAGCTCTGGGACGCTTTAGGAAGCATCACCTATCACCTGCACCAACTGTTGATTTTCTGACACCAATTCTTCGTGCTACAAGATGAGTTGTTCCAAGTTTATCTTCTTCTCACCGAGGACTTGTTGCGTGCGACTCTGCCTAGCGCGCAACTCTACTTATCCCATCCTGTAATAGATATAATGTCTCACACAGAAGGGCTGCTAGATTAACCTTGAGACCTCTCATCATGCTAATCGAAAACCTGTTGTCCTCATTTGATGCCACTAGAGCTCCTTTCGGCATCACGATTGTGTTCGTCATCTGCGCGTGCAACATCTACACTAATTTCGTGGATCCGACTGTGAGGTTGGTTCAAAGTTACCAACTCGAGGGGGCCACACCTGTAAGTCTCGCAATTGTGCTCTGAGGGCCCCCAACACAGTTTGGTGCTCCTGCATGAAATCTTAAAGAGCCTCATTTGTGACATCGTGCACCATCTCGCTGATGTCATGTAGATCACCTTCGGTTAGGGTGATCGGGTCAGTGGACAATTTCGATGCCTTTACCTTCTTCCTCAGTCCTGCTCACTCTACCGAATGTTGACGCTTTAACTGTGTGGATGCGGTCCATGGGTCTGCACCTCCTTCTTCTATTTCTAATTCCTCTGCCTCCTGCCCCTGCGAAGGCATTGTTTGACCCTCGCCCACCTTCGTGACGACTACATGTGCTGTTGCTACTGCTGTAGCCTTTTCCTACTCGGCTGATTTCTGTGTTGCTTCCCATGGTACCCGCACCTCGGCTGCTCCTGTTTCCTTCCATTTTTCTTAGCCAACTATGTGATGCGTAGCTTTGCAACGTCTTTCTTCTTCTGTGCTACCGACCTCTTGAGTTCTGCAATGTCCGGGGCGCACCATTCCGGAGGCCATGCCTCTAAGACAGTGAAAATAATGTCATCAATGGCTACAAAGGATAGCTTTGTCCACTGCTTTGTCGGATCCTTTCGCACCCTTATATAGATGTTGTGCATGTCTACCTTAAAGTTTGCAAAACTTTGCAGACTGTTGTAAACTGTGGGCAACAACCGCGACTTACAGTTGATCCACATTTAGATGGTCATCTCCATGAGCACCCTGAAAATCTTGGTGTTGTGTATCCTTGTAGCATCCTTCGTGGCCCAGAGTGAAGTGTACTTTGCGGCCTCTGGTAAATCTCGATCAATTATGGGGAATTGGTTGTCCTCTGACAATTCCCCAGCTATGAGCACTATGGATAGCAATATCCATGCATAGTGGAAGGGTTTATCCTTCTCCTAGGCTTCGTGAAAATTCTCTAAGAATTTTGTGCAGAGGAATTTTACTGTTTCTGTGATTACTATATCATATATGTTTCATGATCTGAATAACAGAGAAAAAGAATAACTCAGAATTTGCTTGTTTGCACTCTGTGTTCAGTCTCTGTTATTATTAATGTTTTCTTCAGAATTAGCATAAGCAGGAATTCTTAACTGCTCTTGTTTCCCCTAGTTCTTTCATATTGATTAAATGCTAAGAAATTCTTAATTGCTTCTTGGTCATAATCATACGCTTTCCCTCTGTCAGCATGATGAAGGATTCTTAATTGCCCTTCACCCACTGACTCCATTCCATCTGATTCCAGTTTATAAGTTGTTCCATAATTGATTACCTTGCTCTATAATACCATCCTCAGTTAGTGAAACCACATCCAACAGTTCATTCCCATAGACTCCATTAGCCCAATGGATTGAACTTCACAGACTTACACTCCTGTTCTATTGAAAATCACCATCCAAAACTCAAAACCAAACCCTTGTACTTCATAACTAGCCTAACATACCTAAAAACAAAGCTAGATTATAAAGAGAGAGCCCTCTCTGGATACAGATTGGCTAGAATCTGTGTCTCAAATATTTGTCTATGGTTACCTCGGCCGTATTCCCTTCTTAGAATTTTCTGAGGGAACAACCTACGTGATAACATCATTGGCGACTCCACTGGGGACCTTGAATAATTGTTTGCTACTGTTGTTGATTTCCTAAAGCTACAGATGGAGCCTGAAGTTAGCAAGGAAGCCTTTGAAACAACTTTTTCTATGCAATTACAGCAGTAAATAAAAGCTGCTTCAGTCTATCTCCAGTCTAGTTTTAGGCTTTGAACAATTGTCTTAAATACCTGATCAATCCCTTGTTTCAATAGATTTTCGGGAAGATTCAAAACTCCCATATTTTAAACTTCCTAGAAAGATCCTATCAAAGAGGTTATCCTTTGAATATTTCAAGAAAAACCCAAAAAATATATTCTGAAGCTGGCTCCAAAGAAGAAGGTCTGTTACACTAGATCAAATCCAGATCCCAATGCCCCACCAGTGTTTCAAAATCCTAATCTCATTCCCAAGAAACTTAGAAACCAGCAGAGCCAAGAACAATCTGCTAGCTCATCCCTTGACATATCTCAGTAGAACTTTACCCAATCTGAGCTTACTCCTGGAAGAAGAGCAGTTCTTTCTGCCATTACTGTTGCCTCTTCTAGTTCACCTTCAGCGCTTCAAACTATCTTTTCCACTCCCTCATTTACAACACCTATTTCAACTGTTATCCCTTCTCTTCCAACTGTTACACTTATCCCTGCAAATATGGCAAACCAATATCCTCCCCTACAATTACCTGCAAATCCAGGGGCTATGCCTCAAGATTATCAAAGAAAAATCACTTATTTTGATGGTACTGGAACTTACACAGCGCAACAACACACCAAGAAAATGATGGACTATTTTGAGAACTATGAGATTGATGACGATGATGTAAGAATGGAAATCTTTGTCCAAAGCTTAACTAGAGATGTTAGAGCCTGGTTTAGATCACTTCCTGCAAACTCTATCAATGATCCAGAGGCCCTCTATCAGAATTTCCTAAACAGACGAGAAAGGGAAAAAGACCCTCTTCATATTTTAGCAGAATATGAAAACATAAAGAGAGGTCCACAAGAAAGTGTGCAGGATTACTGCACCAGATTTAACAACGCATACAATGTTATTCCTCAGAATCTAAGACCCCCACCAGACTTGGCCTTGATCAAATTCCCTGATGGATTTGACTCTGATATGGCATACCAACTTAGGGAAAGGGCTCCTCGAAGCTTAGAAGACATGCAGAGCATCGCTGTCATTGTTGAGGCCAACCTGATTTCTAAACGAAATCGGGCCAGGACTGAAAGGAGAACAACTTTTAAGGAAGAACCATCTGCCTTCGAACATAAATTGGATGCCATTATTAAAGGTATGGATAGACTTCGGGATAGATTTGAAACAATTGAGAGGAAATCATCATGGGATGGCCAACCAAGCAATGTTGGGAGAAATCCAAACTTTAGAAAAAATCAAAACCCTAACACTGGAAAAGCTGGCCCTGACAAAAACATTAGACCTCCATTTCAAGAGAACTATGCTGAGGCTTCAACCTCTAGTGAGCCTACAGAAGACACTCAGATTAACTTAATGGGTTTCAATAGTGAACAACAAATCTTCCAAACCAAAGAAGACCAAGAGGCTCACATTTTGGGTAAATTCCAAATTCAATCAGGGGAATCGTTTGATTTTAAGGAGGGATATGACACAGCTATCTATGAAGTTCACAAACAATATAATCTAAGAAGTAGGAGAATAGATGTCCCTGATGACAATAAGCAGAAAGAAACCAAACAATCTACAAAAGCTAAAAACAAGAATTCTCCTACCCAAATTCCTCCTAGAGAAATTCCTAACCCAAACAGTCCAATAGTTGAGGATATTTCAGATGATCAAGAACATAATAAACAATCTTCAGCTTCCATTCCTTCCAAAGAAATTGTGAGATAACCTCCATAAATCCCTATAGAAACATCTTCAGATCATAACAACATTCCTGTAAAAAAGGTAGATATAGAAAATGCAACAGAAAAGGAAAACCTTGCTGCCCGAAATGCCAAAATTCAAACTGAAAAACCTTTCAACCTATTGTGGTAAAAACACAACCCCCCATTATTGATGTGTTTACTTCAAATAATGGGGACCCTTTCTATAAAAATTTGGCTAAACACCCTTTTGGATTTTTATTTTAGTTGATTGCCCTACGCTTTCGTTAATTTTTAGTTTTCTTTGGATTCTTGTTTTGATTGCTTTGTTAGAATCGATTTTTTACAAGCTTCTCATTGACGCTTGTTTCGCCTCATTTGGTCAACTGGTTTGAAAATGACACTCCTTTGAAGTCTCATTATTTATCTAGCCTGGGTTAAAAATGTATAAAATGTATAATATTGCATTTTGTAAATAAATTAGTTCAATAAGACATTCATTTTAAATATTAACTCGCAACAAGTTTTTATTAACATTTTTCATTTTTTAGTCATGCAGCCAAGTTATTAATTATCGGGGTTTTAAGAAATTCACTCCAATTGCCAAATGAAATCTTAATCTCAAAAATCTAAACATTCAAGTGGCTGTAGTTTAGATAATTTCGCAACTTAAATAAATTTCATTTAAAGAAAATCAATATAAAAAAT
>APFE031167686.1:89897-108307 GCA_000404065.3 Pinus taeda | reverse complement strand
ATTCCACTATCAGAACTGGCTAAGCATCATGTCTACAGAGAACAAATCAGTAGATCACTTCAAATTTCAGAAAATAGAGATGTAGTAAATGTCCTTGATGACCAACCCGAATTAATCTTTGGCCCTGAAGTAAATGGGAAATCAGTAGAGGGAAGTGTTCCTCCTCTCTATGTGAGTCTGAACATTCATGATAAAATTCTTCACAATGCAATGTTCGATTTTGGTGCTTCTAAATATTTAATGCCCAGATCTGTAATGGAGAAGCTGGACCTAGATATCACTAGGCCATACAAAGACTTTTTTCTTTTGATTCAAGCCAGGTTAGATGTCTAGGACTAATCAAAGACTTATGTGTATCATTAGTCCAATACCCAGCCAAAACCATTTTAATGGATGTGGTGGTGGCTGATATTCCACCCAAATATGGAATGTTGCTGTCTAGATCTTAGGGAGCAAAGCTGCAAGGATTATTACAGCTAGACATGCCTTATGCAACCATCTCAGTTTTTGGGCAACCAAAGAAGTTATATAGAGAGACTTTGATGAAGTATGTAGATAGCAGTCAAGAGAAACCTCAGAACTTTCCCATCTATTCCATGCATTTTGATATGGACTCCTTCATACTATACAATGATGAGATTTACCCCCCAACCAATGTCAATGCTTTGGCTTTAGAGCTGAAAAATTTCATAAATGAGAAATCTACTATTCAAGAGCAAAAAACTTCTATGAAAAAGGATATATCAGACCACCAAGAAAAACCAGCTGAAGATAAACGACTGTGCCTACCCATAAAACAAATCATTCAAACTCCAAATTCTGATTATAAACATGAAACCCTCTGGTATTTGGAAATTTGATGGATCTGTCAACAAACTAGGAGCAGGGGTTGGAATTTGGATTCATAATTTGGAAAATGATCGTGCTCAAGGACATGCATACAGGTTGAATTTTAGATGCACTAACAACATGGTTGAATATGAATCCCTCTTGCTAGGACTCAAAGTGATCAAAAGCTTAGGGGCAGTTAGGGTATCAATTTCGGGAGACTCTGATCTAGTTGTCCAGCAAATGAAAGGAACTTTTCTCACAAATGATATCAGGTTAAGATCTTATAGAGTTGCAGCAATTGAAAGACTCAATACCTTCTTAGAAACACAGCTGGCTAAAATCCCAAGGAAACACAACTTGCATGCTCACAGTTTGGCAACATTTGTCAGTACTTGTAAACTGCCATTTGAGCCTAATCATCATTTTACAACTGAGATCAAACACAGACCAAGTGTTCCTGACAATTAAAAAATTGGCAAGTGTTTGACAATGACACTCAGATCAACAATTTCCTGACCTTAAAAGAGGAATTTTCCAGCACATATATAGACACTGGCACTGTTGGAGAAATTGAGTAAATGGACAAAATTGAAACACACATTTCAGCTTAAACAACAACTCAAGTACTACATCCAACAAAATTTACTAGCAGAGAAATGAAAGAGCTTAAGGAAATATACTTTGATGAAGCTGTTGAAGGGGAATCTGAGGTCATTGATTTAAAGGACAATTATTTGCCTACAGGATTAACTCCTCTGGAAGACATTTTTGACTCTAATGATATCTCAAGGAAGCCTAAAATGCAGCCTCTAAATGCAGAAATTGAAGACTGTAATATAGGAACTGAACACAATCCTAAAATGATAAAACTGTCCAAAAATTTGCCTCCTGACCAAAAGCTTAAATATGTTGAATTGTTCAAAGAATTTCAAGACGTGTTTGCATGGAGTTATGAAGATCTCAAGTCTTATGATACCTCTGTTATCCAACACACAATACCCCTCAAAGGAAATCAAAAACCTTTCAAGCAAAAACTTAGAAGGGTCAACCCTGTACTTCTCCCTCTAATCGAAAAAGAAGTCAAAAGAATGTATGATGTTGGGATAATTGCACCCATTAGATTTTCTGAATGGGTCTCTAATTTAGTGCCAACTAGGAAGAAAACAGGAGAGATCAGGCTCTATGTTGATTTGAGGAATCTGAATAAAGTCTCTTTAAAAAACCACTACCCCTTACCTAAGATGGACCACATTTTACAAAGGGTAGTAGGGGCCTCTAGGATCTCACTGTTGGATGGATTTTCAAGCTTCAACCATATTCTAATGCACCTTGATGATCAAGATAAAACTACCTTTACAACACCATGGGGAACTTTCAAATATGTAAAAATTCCATTTGGACTTAAGAATGCAGGGCCAACCTTCCAGCGTGCAATGGACATAGCTTTTGCTAAGGAAATTCATGATTTCCTAGTCATATACCTTGATGATCTCACGGCCTTTTCCAAATCAGATCAAGAACACCTAGATCATCTCAGACAAGTGTTTTTAATCTGCAGAAAGTATGGTATATCACTAAATCCTAAGAAGTCATTATTTGGCCTAAAAGACGGCAAACTGTTAAGCCACATAATCTCAAAAGATGGCATAAGAATTGATCCTGACAAAATACAGGCCATTTTGCAAGTTCCTCACCCTAGAAATATCAAAGAACTTCAAGCTTTCCTAGAGAAGATCAACTTTTTGAGGAGGTTCATACCTAATCTGGCTGAATTAATTAAACTGCTAAATAACATGTTAAAGAAGGATTCCAAGGTCAAATGGACGGTAGACGCCAAACAAGCATTTGAAGAAATCAAAATGGATTTGACTCAAACACCAATTCTAACAAGCCCAAAGTTTGATAGGGACTTCATAATCTTCTCCTTTGCCTCAGAACATACTATTGTTGTTGTCTTGCTACAAAAAGATGATCAAGGACATGAAAAACCCATAGCTTTTTTCAGCAAAGTACTTAGAGATGCACCTCTTAAATATCAAATCATGGAAAAACAGGCTTATGCCCTTGTAAAAGCTATTAAGGACTTCAGAGTTTATATCTTATACTCTCACATAATAGCTTATGTGCCAAATACTGTTGTCAAAGATATCCTAACTCAAGAAGGAATCGAAGGCAAACGTGGCAAATGGATAGCTAACATTTTGGAATATGACATTTAGATTAAACCAACAACGTTGATAAAAGGACAAGGATTAGCTAAACTTATGACTGAAACCAATTTGCAAGCCCTTGATATTAATGAACTAGATAATGAACAGGAGATGGCCACTCCACGGATCAATCAAGCCTTTTTACAATCACCTTGGTATGCTGATATAATTTATGTATTACTAAACCTGCAGGCTCCTCCAGGGTTATCTAGAACTAGGAAAAGATTTCTGAAAATGAAAGCTTCAAAATTCTGTATTTTAGATAATGCTTTGTTCTAGAAAAATCATGAAGGCATTTTACTAAATTGCTTAACAGAGGATGAAACTGATAAAGTGTTTAAAGAATTGCATGCAGGGGACTGTGGTGGACATTTGTATTGGAAATCAACTGCTGATAAGATCCTAAGGGCTGGATTTTATTGGCCCACTCTATTTGTTGATGTAAATAAATTTGTAACTTCTTGCCATAAATGCCAAATTTTTGAAGGCAAGAGAAAACTTCTACCTTTACCCCTTAAGCCAATTTCCATTGAAAGACCATTTCAGCAATGGGGTTTAGACTTCATTGGGGAAATCCACCCTCCATCCTCTGGCTAACACAAGTGGATCCTTACTGCCACTGATTACTTCACCAAGTGGATAGAGGCCATCCCTTGTAGGCAAGCCAATGATTCAGTGATCATGCAATTCTTAGAAACCAACATCCTGTTTAGATTTGGCTGTCCCGAAAAAATTATTACTAACAATGCTGCTGCCTTCAAATCTAAGAGAATGATCAATTTCTGTCACAAGTACCACATTATCTTAGGCCATTCCACAGCCTATTACCCTCAAGGTAATGGTCTAGCTGAGTCATCCAATAAAAGTCTGATCAATATCATTAAGAAAGTATTGGATGAAAACAAGAAAAACTGGCATAAAAAGCTTATCAATGCACTATGGGCAAATAGATTGGCTACAAAGAGATCCATTGGAACAAGCCCCTATGAATTAGTTTATGGCATGGAGGCTATATTCCCTTCATCTTTGGGAATCCCTGTAATAAAATTATTACAAGAACTGCAGGCAGAACCCAATGACATTCAGAGAAGGATAAATCAGGCTATTCACCTACAGCAGACCAGAGAAGAAGTATATCAGAGGTCCAAGTGTTACAAGAAAAGATAAAGAAGATATTTGATAAAAGGACTAAGGCAGAGGATTTCTACATTGGAGACAAGGTTTTGAAATGGGACTCAAGGAGAGAAGACAAAGGGAAGCATGGGAAGTTTGACTTTTTATGGAGAGGACCTTTTATCATCCAGGTTGTACAAAGAAACAATACTTACTTTTTAAGAAGCCTGGGTGGCACAGAAGCAGAAGATGGACCAGTTAATGGTCGGTTGTTGAAGCATTATTTTGATCCATTTTGTTGATATGTCAGGACTTTAACTTGTACATAAAAGTATTTAGTTTCTGCAGTTTATTACAGCAATTAAATAGGAAGCAATCTGTAGCAAATTTTGAGCAACAGTCAAGGAACTATGATACCTCTTTGTGTTACCTTTTAGCTTACCAGAAATTCAAGAAGAAGACTTGGGAGATGTAAATATGAGAGCACAGCAGAGGTCTCATTGTTCGAATCAGCTCATGAGAGAGGTGTATATCTTACATGATTCTCTGAATAGTTTGTTAACTTACAACAAAGAAACAATTTCAGAATGCAGCAAGAGTTGTACATAAGGCAATCTGACCTGTTGTTCTTGACTTTTCACCACGAAAAGCCATCCCCAAGTGGAGCCACTGTTAGGTTCCTATACCAATAGGTGTCATATTTCATGATTGACTGGTAAAATCTCAAATATGTTCATCCTTTCCATGCTGCAAAGGTTCCAAAGAAAAAGAAAAAAAGAAAAAATGAAAAGAGGGTGTGCCCTAAAAGAAAAATCAAAGGGCAAGAAGAAGAAAAAAGACAAAATGAAAAGAGGGTGTGCCCTAAAAAAAAAATCAAAGGGCAAGAAAAATAAGATGGTCAAAAGAAAAAATGAAAGAAATGAACCCCAAACAAAGGACCATGGAAAGTGTGCAAGTCCAAAAAGCCACTACTATTCTATTTTTGCAATGAGCTTATGGTATGCAACTATTGATTCATGTCACAGTTGATGAATGGTCAAACAACATAATCTTGGCCAAATTCATGTTTAAATTACTTATCTTAGAGATAGAGAATGAAACTTGTCCAAATTGCTCAATCTTGGCAAGTGAATAGCTAGGTAGAGAAGCAAAGGAGCTCAACTGCTAAATCTGAGCCCTTGGATGTTATAAAGGTAGATTTAGATAAGATTGCATTGAAAAGAAAAGAGGATTGAGAGGGTCTGCTAGTTCAAGTGCACCCATAAAAAAAGGAAAAAAATGTTAGGAATAATAGGCTGGGTAGGCAGTTTTGGTGTTGCAGAAGCATGATTATGTTAAAAAAAATTTCCCTCAAAGATGTTCATCATTTTGTTATCAAAAGTACCATGGCAGCTAGTGGATTACAAATCAAGTAAGGCATGACTAACTTCCCTGCACCCTTTTCCAAAATCACTCACTAACCTCCCCCCAAGAATATTGAGATGTGCTCAATATTCCTAGATCACTCCCTTTCATGAAAAATCCTGAGTAAAATTCTATTTTACTAAGGAAAAGAAGCCACATTTCTTGTGTAAAAATTATTTTCTCCCCTCAGCCTAAGTTATCACCCTTTGTAACTTAGCGCCTACCCTTCATAAATAATTACTAACCATATTATATAAACCCCTATATTTCTCCCTCATACCCGTACTATGTAAATATATGAAAAACCCCAAAAAATCTAATATCCCACCCTGGCTAAATTATAGCCATGTATTAATGTTTTATAGGGGATTAAAGGTTTAACAAACCTTGTAATAACCCTTCCCGCGCATGAACTTTGGGATTAATTAACACCAGGCTAATTAAATAACCAAACCCACCCCGCGACCAGTCATAATAGCCCCGAGAGTTGTTAAAACATTTAATTTAAATGTGGGTCCCTGAGCCATAGTCCTCCGCCAACTCTACTTGCCACCAGCCGTTAGATCCTGGCCTGCAGATCTAATGGCCCAGATCAATATCGAAAGCCCTCTAATGCATGTACTTTACCGTACGGGGAGCCGGTGGTATTCCCGCCGTACCAGGGACATGTGGCGCCCTCCCGGCATGTTCGCTGCCCCTCCTCTGATACCATCGTAGCCGAAAAAGTGGTGCGGGACAATACCGCTTACCGCCCTCCACCAATCCCCCGATGACGTCATCTGCGACGTCATCCACCATGTCACCCTCCGTACCCCGAGTCACGACAAAGAATCACGTCATGCTGATGTCATCCGAAAAAAGCGCCAAAAGCCATCGAACCCAAATTTTTGTTAAAAAACCCGTAAAAACCGTCGTTTTCGTTCATTTTCATTCGTTTGTTTCCCAAGACTGTGCATGAAAATTACGTCCAGAAAACTACGGAAGCTCCAGTCCGCCACTCGGCCAGCATAATCCAGTATCCCACTCTACAATTCATTGTCCAAACCCGCAAACGTCTCTTGTACGCATCCAAAAATACAGGTATTTACCGTATTTCACCTTACGAACCTGTGTTTTGGTTTTTCGCTATAAAATTGTACCTGTAAGAACTAAATTTAAGCCAAAACAGTCCATATTTTCTATACCACCCACCCAAAACTGCTTTGTTTCCCTTCTTTCCACGAAAATTGAACTTTCGAGTAAAAAACACAGAGAATTGAACAATGGAAGCTCTAGTGGCCCTCAATGTCGCTCCCCTCAATACACATCACAAGCAGTTGGAGTGGTTGCCCCTAGCTGATAGAGATTTTCAAATTCAAGACTTAATTGGTGATAAAAACCACCTTCAAGCTTTTTGTGAGATTAGGAACAATTACCGAAGCAATTTTGATGTCTATGGAATATGGGAATCCAATTTGCCCATATACTACCTCCCCTCTGTCAATATTTTCCCAGATATTATCCACCTATGCTGTGCCAATTATGAACCTACTCAAAGAGCATTTATGACTCCATCTGGAATTGTCCTCTTTTACATTACTCTTGAGTCCATAAATGAAATGTTTCACTTCAAACCCACTCAGCCTCTGGCTCCTCTGTCTATGGGATTCTTGCTTGAAGAGGGCCGCACACTGCCCAATTCAGAGTTAACCCGGATTGCTCAAACATTTATTAGACCAGATTACCAGCCCAAAGAGCCACCTCCCTATGTCCATGTCTGGTTCAATGAGGCTGGGAAATTCATTATTGATATGATATCTTATATCCTGGGATTTAAGACAAGTGAGTATGTTGATGAGACCACATTAGTTTGCTATCCATTTTTACTCTAGGCCAGCGTCCTGCTGTCAAATATGATTATGCCACTTTCATAGCCAATAAGATACATGAGAAATTCATGAGTCTAGACAGAGAAGGAGTCTTCAAGTATACCTCTTACATATATCATCTGTTCTTATAGTATCAAACAGACATTTTTCAGTTTCCTATCAGGAAATTGGATTCCAAAGGAGAGAGAAGGTTTGTGATATTTTGGACCTCAGTCTTCCACCATGTTTCTGACTCTCCTTACACCTACTGTGAATTCATTGACCTGTTCATACATCCGACCTCCTCTCTATTGATGAGAACTCCTCCTCCCAGACTTGCTGGTGATATGCAAAAGATTCTATAGCTCTCCAAAAACTACATAATAGGTGACCGGTACCTCTACCAGAATCACACTGAAATCAGAATATATGGCTGTGAGCTGTGTCCTTACAAGCTGCCCAAATATGTGCCTATGAGACTGTTTGCGCTAAAGTATTTCAGGAAACTTACAAATGCAGATTTAAATCACTTTCATAGTACAAAGAAAAAGGCTCAGCTGAAAATAAAAAATCAGTTAGGCCCTTCTATCATTAACAAGAAGGAAGCCTGGGTAGATGCTGATAAGATATTAGGAGAAGATCTCAAATTAAAGAAGAGCTTTTCGTGGGTACCCTATGACCCAAATGATTTCATAAGTGATAGGAGAGCGAAATAGAGCCTATCAGCCTATAAACATTCTAGGTTCCCTGAAATAGAGCAATTTGCTAATCAGGATGAAAGGGTAAAGGGTACATTGATAGAAGAAATTACTGAGGAGGAAAAAATGGAAAAAGCTATGAAAGAGCTTGAAAAAACGCTTGACCTGGACTCTTTTGGACAGGTATCCTTCAAATTGCCACATCACACAGGAGGTGACACATCCTTTGCCGGGACTTCTCAGCAACCCACACAAAAAGCCAGCACAGGGTCAGCAAAGGGCAAGGAGGTAATAGACATAGAGGAGGAAATAATGACAGACCAACCAGCTACATCAAAGGAACAAGGCCAAGGGCAAGTCCCTTCAACACATAAAAAGGCACTTGAAATCCCTGCATTACAAACTCCTCTAAATGAGGAAAGAGGCAAGAAAAGCGACAGGAAAGAAGACACACCGATCAGCGGTTTTGCAGAGCAACCACGAGAAAAGAGGAAAAGATTAAATCCTCACTCCGAAGAGGAAATCTTTGAAGGAACGACAGGCAGCCTGAGAGGTGAAGGAATGACTGAACAACAGACTTCTCCAATAGTGGACACATCGACTAGCTCATACCAGCAAGAGCTAGAAATGCAGCATAGTGTGGAGGTTTCATCCACCAGGCCACAAAGAAAGCAACAAAGCAAGCAAAGTTCTGACATTAAGAGAACATTTACTAAGATAAAGGCAAAGAATGAGCCAATAAGAATTCAACTTTATAATCAATTGCTGAAAATGGCCCCCACTAATTAACAAAGGTTAATGTCAGCATATGACATTCAAGAAGGAAAAATGACCCTTAGTCACTTTAAGCCCAAAATGCAGCAGCCACAGTCAGCTGCTGATTACATCAAGACCAATCTGGAAGTGTTAGCTAACGAAATTCACTCGATGGACCAGATTGAGTTACATAAGCAAACCAGAGAAATGGTCTACTCCACATTGGCAAATAAAGCATTATTGGCTCACAAATTACAGAATTCATTGAATAACACCTCTGCCCCATTTGGATTTAGAAAAGGCTTCCTCATTAGCCAAATATAACAAGATCAAATCCTTGGAAGAAATTATCATTGAGTTGGGACATGATCCCAAGGATGCCAAAGGCATTGTTACACAGTAATTTGTCACCGTTGGTCACCGTCCCTGTTACCCCTGTTTTCGTACATTGGAGGATACATTCCGGGACCTGTGAGCAGTGACATAACCTAAAAACATTTGCATTATGTTCCCCTGAGTATGTACTTCATGTTCCCTGAAGACACCTTCTGCAAATTATCCCTGAAAAGTGCCTTTTTCCATTGGCGCAGGTACACAGTGTCTTATCCGCGCCAATCACTGAGATCCTCAAAAGGGGGCGCGCCCATTGGCGCTCTGTCCTAGAACAACACTCGCGCCAACTAAGTTTAGTAATGATTTTTGGCAAACGCGCACCCATATGTTTTTTCCTTCCAGATCACGAAGTCTTTTGAGGGAAAAATCCATATGATAGAGGTCGAGAGTCATCATCTATCCTTGACAACTATCCTCAGTGGATTTTTAGAGATAATGTCGATCCACGATAGGTGTCCTGGTACATTGAATCTTCCTCCCTTCTCCATTTATAAAAGTCTGTCCTCATGCACTAGAGAAGCTAGTTTTTGTGAGTGCTGGAGTAATGCTAGAGTGATAGTAAGAGTTTTGAAGCATAGGGAGGTTATGTTGCAAGAATCCTGAGAGAGAGAAGGTCTTTTGCAAGGCATACATAGCTGCTCGCCCAGCCAGAGAATAGGTTCAACGTCAGAACCTTGGTTGTATCTTTCTCTGCCTATTATTCATTAATAGACGACTATCATTATGGTTCCACTCTTATTGTCTTTATAATGATGATTGAGTTATATCCTTTCTAACCGATATATAGTTGCATCTATTGGATTTTATGCTTGTATTTGTGTCGTTCTTTGCATGTGCAGGTATCCGTTCACGAGGATCATGGGGATTGTGACCAGCCGGAGCAAAGGAACAGGAGTGACGACTCTTCTACAAGTACTAGCGTTGGAATCCAGGTAAGCCCTCATCATCGATCTTTGATTTGCAATTAGGAACTGCGTGTTAGTGTTGTTTGATTGTTGCTAGACCCCATTTGGGCTAGTGGGATCGCCTCTGTCCGCAGAGGGGATTTACCTGTTAACACCAGGTAAAAACTCTGAGGGGGTTAAGAGCTAGAGTGAGCGGGATTGTCTCACTTAGCAGGGTTGGCTTGAGTTAGTCAAAGAACCCCAAGTCAAGTTTAAGGGGGGAATTGTTAAGTAAAATTGACTCGGGATAGAGTCAAAAGTTGACCAAGTTAAACAGTGATGGTTTTGAGGCACATGGTATTGTGCACCCATGGTATTCTACCCGTGGTATTATATCTAATGGAGACTATAAAAGGTTGGAAGGAATTCCTTGTAATGCAAGGGATTGGAGGTGAGTGGTGAAGGCTCACTTGACCGGATTGGCCAGGGTTTTGGCCAAGGATAATGAAATTTCATTATGATTGAGTTTTTCCCCGGATTTGGGGTTCTCCCAGATAAACATGTGTGTTTATGTGTTTATGGTTGTTGCTGGTTATTTTTATATTTATTCCTCTCAGTGATTATTTATGCTATGCAGTAAATTTCTTAACACTGACAACCTCTGTTTGGCCATAAGTATGGGGATGGAATGCAGCTAACTTGGTGAGTGTGGTGTCTGATAATGTCTAGAGGCTAAACCAAAATGTGCTTAGGAACCTGCTATCCGATATGATATAATGGTCTGCAAGATCCCAAATGCACCCATACTCATTCAAAGAAGAGTTTGGTAGTGGCCTCTATTGTTATAATCGTCTTGCACACCACTAATATAGCCATCTTAGAAAATCTATCCATGACCATAAATACACAGTCATTATATGCTTGGTAGAAGGGAGACCTGATAGATATTCCATAGAGATGGATTCTGAGGGATGGATGGGAGTAGGAAGAGGAGTTTACAGGGCTTTGTTGCTTGATAGTTGGCTTGGAGATGACAGAGGAAGTGCAAGATCTGATATATTTTACAACATCTTGTCAAAATTTTGGCCAATAAAAATACTTCTATAGTATGACCACAATTTTCTCCACACTAAAGTGTCCTACGACCCAATTGTAGTGCGCCTCCCAAATCAACTTGGCACACTCACTTGAAGGAACACAAAGGTGGCCCAAGTAGCATAATAATGCTTCTTGTAGGTAGAAATATGGAACTTTCTTGCCATCCACTAGCATCTGGTATGTGGTGGTGAACTTGGGATTAGTTTTGTACAGTTGCGACCATCAAGAGGTCTCATTGCCACAAGAGTTGAGAACAATAGTCAGTGCTGCAATTAGGGGTCGATTAAGGCAATCTGCAACATGATTGGTGCTACCCGTCTTCTATTTAATGTTCAAGTTGAATTGTTGTAGATATGTATACCAATTTTGATGCTAATCGTTTTGCAACTTCCCTTGTGCCTGTATAAACTGAAGAGGTTGTTGATTTGTGTGGATGACCATCTCCTTCCCCAGAATTTAATGTTTCCATTGCCGACATTCCTACACGATATAATACATATCTTTATCATAAGTGGGGTATTTCCGAATTGTATAAGAAAGTATCTCACTATCATAGGCCACCGAATTCCCTTGCTTGGTGAGAACTACACCAATAGCATAGTCAAAGGCCTCTGTCTCAATTTCCAATGGTTGTTGTAGGTTTGGCAATGTGAATACAGGTGCAGAGAAGAGGTAGTGCTTCAAATTAACAAATGCCTTATGTGGGACTCAAACCAAAAAAACTTTGCTTTCACTCTGCCCTTGGTAACCCAACTCAAAAGCCAAGTGATATGAGAGAATCCCAACACGAACCTCCGATTAAAATTTGTAAGGACAAAAAGGTTGCAAAGCTTTGTTAGAGTGGTTGGGGCTGGAAAATCCCGAATGACTTGGATCTTAGACACATCCAATTGTACAACTTATTCATCAATGATGTAACCCAAATATTGGACCCGTCTCATGCCAAAGGTGCATTTCTCCAAGGTAACACATAGTTTGTGTTGCTGTAGGGTTTGAAGGACCTGTCGAATGTGTTGCAAGTGCTCTTCCCAACTCTTGTTGAATATGAGGATGTCATACAAGTATACAACCACATACAAGTTGGTGAAGGACCGCAATATATCATCCATCAACCTCATAAAAGTTGCAGGGGCATTTCCTAACATGAAATGCATGACCAGCCACTTGAAGAGAACCTCGTTGGAATTGAAGACAATTTTTCATACATCTGTGGGTTCTACTGGAACCTGGTGGTAGCCATATTTAAAATTGATCTTGATGAAATGCTTGTCCCCCTTGAGCTGGTCAAGAAGGTCACAAATCTTTGGGATTGGATACCTGTTCTTGACAATGATTTTCTTTAGTGTTCGATAATCAATGTAGAGCGTCGAGGTCCCATCCTTCTTCTGTACAAGTCGGGCTCCCACAAGGTTAGAAACTTGGTTGGATGTGCCCTTTCTGAAGCAACTCCTATATCTTCCACTTAATTTCTTCATTTTCTAGAATGGAGTGATGATATATTGAACCATTGGATAGAGGTACTCTGGGAGTCAGATCAATCGAATGCTTGACTTGACAGTGAAAAGGTACCCTTTTGGTGAGGAGAAGATGTCCCTGTATTCTTCCACGACATTATCCACTTACTTTTTTTGCATGGGGGAACCCTTCTCGGGTGCATGGATGTGGCAATAATCTTCCCCTTAATTTGAGAGAAAATAAGAAAGAAAATAAATTTCTCGGTCTGGGAGATGTTCTTACTACATTCCTTAGTAGAGATCAAAGAGATGGCGGTAGGTAGGGCTACCTACGGTATCCTATATAACTTATTGCCTAAATAAATAATGACAATGCAAGGCTTGGAATCATACACAACATGACATTTCCACAAGTATGGTTGGCCTAACAACACATCACAAACTTCAAGAGGAGAAAAATCACACAATACCACATATGTGAAGGGCTTGATGCTATAGGGAAGGAAACACTACTGGCTGATGCGAAGATCTCGTCCTTGGTGTAGCCACCCGATGGTGTATGGCTGCAGGTGTGGAGTGGTTAGTAGGCCAAACTTCTTAATGATCTGTGTTGATATGAGGTTCTTTTGGATCTCATTGTCGATAATGAATTGCAATGGAGACCCTTTCACCCATATTTGTGAGTGGAAGAGATGCTCCCTTTGCTTTGGATCTTCGGGATATATCTTTTGGACCTTGGTGGTGGAAATGGTGGAGTTAGGCTCCACATATTTAATATACTTCCCTTTTTCATTTCCCTTGTCATGTTATAACTCAGATTCAGAACATGCATCTGACTCTGAAGCCTTCATCTCAGCCACCAACAATTTCTTGGCGCGACACTCACTTGTATTGTGAGTGGGGTTCTTGCGGAAGTCACACCACTTCCTAATGTCCTTCTTCATTTTCGTGGTGTTATTCTTTGTTTGCAGCTTCAATGGGTTTTCCTGGGTCACCTCGCCCTCACTTTGTACTTCGTTTTGCAGTTTTGGGGCGCCTTTTCCTTGCTTTAGATTCACAGATTCAAAGTCTTTCTTCTTCTGCTTATATTTCTACTCGATCTTGATGACATAATGGTATGCGGTGCTAAGCAAGGAAATTTCCAGGAACTCCATTTCATCCTCAATGCATTTGTTTAGAAAACTTAGATACTTGAGTACCAAATGCCGCTTAGAATCCTTGATACCCAACTTAATGCAAAGAGTATCAAAAATATTTGTGAACTCCGCCACGTCTTGGTCCCTTCCCTGCCGCAGTGTGGTCCATTTTATGTACTTATCTTCATATCTCCAGATAGGGTAATATTTCTCCTTGATAACGTCTCAGAAATAATTCCAAGTGGGTATAACTTACATCAATGAGGGTTCATTCTCATCTCCTTCTTACATTAGGTTTCCCAATAATCCTTGATATGAGGGTCAACTTTGAGGAGTGCAAAAGTAATCTTTTCCTTATTGGAAAAATCATGAAGTGAAAAATATCCTTCCAGTATATTTAACCATTTATCTATGCCATCTGCATCTATATGGATTTAAAATATGTGAATGTTAAAATTAATTTGTACATTAAATGGAGTGGCTCCTTTAAGGTGTATGCCAAATGAAGATGCTTTGCCCGATGATACTCGCTGAAGGATCTGGGAAAATTTATCCATCGCCTTGTTCCTTTGTCACTCGAGGACTTCTTCAAGAAATATTTTGAAGGGATCTCCTGATCCCTCATATTTCTTTTCTTCTGCCATGGAAGGTCGTCGGGGCCGGTAAAGCCTTCCTTGCAAAGGTTGAACTAGTACAAGTCATAACTCCTTATAATCTAACCTCGTTGGGGACATGCACAGAAAAATAGAGAACAAGTAGACCACTCTGATACCATTAATAAAAATTATGTAGGAATGAAATGAAGTCAGATTTAAACACAAGCATAGAGCTACACAAAAAACTAAATTTCAATTCACTAATAACAAAAATTGAAAAATAGTTTATATACATATGGAAATAAACTAGCTCAGGCAATGGTAGTTATCTTTGAGAAGAGAAGTGGCGGCTACATGCCTTATGAACTGCGTTACAATGAGGCTCAAAGGAATTTTTATTATTGATAAAGAATGGAAAACCCTAAACATAAAAAAACGTAACCCTAGGAGATGAAGTGCCAAAAGTCTGTGAGCCTCGTTGGGGTCAGTTGGTACATTAACTTCTCGGGGTCATAACTTTGGCATACGATCTCTGTTTGATGAGTATGATACACCATTAGAAAGATCTATCAATGGACTACAAATTTTGACTATGGAACCTCAGTTATACTCTTCAATTTGCATATTTTCCAAAAAACGTCATTGGGCATCAAAGTGACTCTAGAGTTTAAGACCTTAAAAATTGCCAAAAACAGTAAACTGTGGTACAATTAAGGAAACTAAATGAAGCAATGGTGGGGATCTAAGTGGAATAGGTGGGTGGCCATCAATATCCACCTGGATTAGTCCTCCCCCCTTAGGAAGCAATGGTCACCATTGCATGGAGTGCCTCCATGAGTTGGGGAAACTTCTGCTGAAATTGATCTCTGGTGAGCCACTTGGCTTGGTGCGAAAGTTGGACAAATTTATGACCCGATACAATTGAATTTTCTATTGACGAGTGTTCTTGATCTGTGTGTGCATGATCCGATCAGTTATGGCCTGTTCCATGCAGTATGGGTTGAGCTCTGTTGGTGTTAATTGATCTGCAATGTCTAAGGCATCTGACAATGGTGGAAAGTATGGCTGAAGGTGATCCACATTGAACACTAGGTGCAGGCCAAGGAATGGGGGAATTATGAGCTCGAAATCCTAGTCTCTCACAACCTTGGTGATGGTGTAAGGTCCGTATTAAAGTGGTCACAGCTTCCAGTGGGCTTGATCCAGGTGGATATTGGTGGCCACCCGCCAAGTCCACTTGGACCCCCACCATTGTTTCTTTAAGATTTTCAGTTTCCTTTATTTTAGCACAATTTACTATTTTTAGCAGTTTTTCGGGTCCTAAACTTCCGGAGCAGTTTTGAGGTCCTAAATGACATTTTTTGGGAAAATTGGGAGAAACATGGGTCCATGGACCGATGTTTCTCTTCCAAAAGTTGTAGTTCTCAGATAGATATTTCTAATGAGATATTGTACGTGTCAAACGAAGATCGTATGCCAAAGTTACGACCTCGGGAAGTTGATGTACCAATTTACCCAAACGGGGCCCACAATTTGGTGTTTCATCTTCTAGGGTTAGGTTTTGGATGTTTAGGGTTGTCCATTGTTTCTCAGCAGTAAATAGGCCTTCGAGCCTCATTGTAACACAGTTCATAGGCATGTAGCCACCACATCTCTTCTCAGAGATAAGCTACCATTGCCCTAATTGTTTAATTCCGTTTTCTGTTTGTAAGCATATCTCAGTATTTTACATTAATGAAATGAAGTAGTTTTTGCGTTGCATCTTTGTGTTTATGGTTATCTCTGTAATTTGTTGTGTTCCTATTTAAATTCAGATCAGTGGTATAAGAGCGGTTTGCTTTTTCTCTATTTCTTTGCATGTCCCCAATGAGGTCGGGATATAAGGAGTTAGGGCTTGAACTGGTCGAACCTTTGCAAGACCAACCTCGCAAAACCCGTTGGCCTCCCATGGCGGATGAAAAGAAAGACGAGGGAGCATGCGATCTTATCAAAATCTTGCTGGAAGAAGCCCTCGAGCGATAAAGGAATGCGATGATGGACAACTTTGCCTAGATCCTTCAGCGGCTACCCAAGGGCGACGCATCGAATTCCCACAGCTACTCTAGAAATGCCACACCGTTTAAGGTACAAGTTAATTTTGAAATCCCCATATTTGAGGGTTAGATAGACACAAATGTTGTCGATAAATGGTTAAATCTGCTAGAGGGTTATTTTTCTGTTCATGATTTTTCCAGTCAGGAAAAGATTATTTTCGCTCTTCTCAACGCAGCCTCCCACGTCAAGGACTGGTGGAAAACCTACTTCGAGCAGAAGGATGAAAGTATAGACTCACTATTTTCAGCCGCACCCACCTGGAATTCATTTCGGGATGCCATCAAGGAGCAGTACTACCCTGTCGGAAGCAATGAGGATCAATACATAAAGTGGACCACACTGCGGCAGGGAAGGGACCAAGACATGCCAGAGTTTACCAATATTTTCCATACCCTTCACACAAAGTTGGGTATCAAGGATTGAGAGCGGCATTTGATACTCAAATACCATGGCTACTTGCACAAGTACATCCAGGAAGAAATAGAATTTTTGAACATCTCCTTGCTCGATATGACATACTGATATGTTGTCAAGGTCGAGCAAAAGTTTAAACAAAATAAGCGAGACTTTGTATCTGCAAATCCGAAGCAAGGGAAAGGTGCCCTCAAACTACAAAACAAAGGACAAAGCAAAAGCGGGGTGGCCCAAGACAACCTGCCAAAGCTGCAAGCAAAGAACAATGCCACGAAGCCGAAAAAGGACACGAGAAAATGGTGTGAATTCCATAAGAGCTCCACTCACAACACAAGTGAGTGTTGGGCCAAGCAGTCATTGGTGGATGAGCTAAAGGTTTCAGAATCAGATGCATGTTCTGACTCTGAGTCAGAACTCGACAAGGGGAATGATAAAGGGAAGCAGATTATCGATGCGGAGCTCAACGCCACCGTTGCCACCACGAATATCCAGAAGGAGGAACTCGGAGATCCAGAGGAGGAGGAGCATCTCTTCCACTCCCAGATGTGGGTAAATGGATCCCCGATACAGTTCATTGTTGACAGCGGGAGCCAAAAGAACCTCATTTGAGCAGAGGTTATGAAGCGGCTAGGCTTACCGACCACAGCACATCCACAACCGTACACCATCGGGTGACTTCACCAAGGATAGGATCTTCGTGTGAGCCAACAATGTTTCCTTCCATACAACATCAAGCCCTTCACAGATGAGGTATTGTGTGACATTGCTCCCCTTGAAGTTTGTGATGCATTATTAGGACAACCATTCTTGTGGAAGCGACATGTTGTGTATGAATCAAGGCCTTGTGCTATTATTATTACTTTGGGAAGTAAGTTGTACAGGATACCGGAGGTAGCACCGCCTACTGCCATCTGTTTGGTTACTGCAAAACAATGCAGTGAGCTCATTTCCAAATCCGGGAAATTTGTTTTCCTAATGATACGCCCTCAAGGAAAGAAGAAGACGGTGGCCACGACCTCCAGATAGGGCCCCTCTGCACGACAACTACAGATGAACAAGGTTGTGGAGGAGTATGAGGAGATCTTCACCTCCTTCGCAGGGGTTCCTCTACACTGTCAAGTTAAGCACTCCATTGATCTAACCCCAGGTGCACCGCTGCCTAATGGAATAATCTATTGGCGCTCCATTATGGAGAACGATGAAATCAAGAGGCAGACTCAGGAGCTGCTACAGAAAGGTCACATTCGTCCGAGTTCATCACCCTGTGGGAGCTCGATCGTGTTGGTACAGAAGAAGGATGGGACTTGGAGACTCTGTATTGATTATCAGGCACTGAACAAGATCACTGTCCGTAATAGGTATCCAATCCCACGGATCGATGACCTCCTGGACCAATTGAAGGGGGAAAAATATTTCAGCAAGATCGATTTGAAGTCAGGATATCACCAGGTACCAATCGAACCCTCCGATGTGTGGAAGACT
>APFE031167686.1:45974-70063 GCA_000404065.3 Pinus taeda | reverse complement strand
CATATTGAGGGAAGACATCAGTATTTGCATAATTCTCATCAATCCTTTGGAGAAATGCTGATTCTAATTCTTCAAAGATGTCAGGAATTTTTAGAGAAACCAAATATTTTATCATTTCTTCATTCATGGGTATTTCTTCAAGATCTAGGATCTTAGCACCTGTGAATAATTGAAGTGCAAAATCAACTCCTCCTATGATCTGGTAATAATTTAGAATCATGAGGGTCCAGATCATCTCTTTAGTGTAAACACTAGACCATAGATCAGTAAGGCTTCAGAAATAAAGCTTGACTTTCATATTTGGTAAAGAAAAGATTTTTACCAAATTATCATCTAAGCCCAAGGAGATACCCAAGTTCTTTGACTGCCATGCTTGGCACTTATGAATCCACATGTTTCTTCTGAGCCTTAATCCTACCACCTTTTTTATTTCTTCGGTTAAACAACTGGCATGGTTTTCTAAAATTCTGAATCTATCTACAAAAGTTGCAAAGCTATCATCTTCTGGTTTTTTACCTGGAATGTCGAAAACTGAATATGTACATGTTATATACATTTTGTTCATGTCACTTGTCAAAGAGTCTGTTAGGAAGTTTGAGTTACCTGGGATCCACTCAACTTCAAAATCGAACTACTGGAACCAGATCTGCCAGGCTAGTATTCTGCCTTTAGCGATTTGCCTTGAAATTTTTGCAGATAAAAAATATTTGAAATTTCTTGAATCTGTCCTAACCAGAAACTTTACGGGAGTAAGATATACCTCAAATCGCTGTATCCCGTTGAAAATGGCTAATGTTTCCTTTTCTGCAATGAAGTAGTTCTTCTGGCTTGATGTGAATTCACCAGAAGCATATCCACAAAGGTTTTCTTCAAGTTTACCTTCACTATTTTTTCGTTGTTCTAATAATACAGCAGCCCAAAAATCTAAATAAGCATCAGTCTGAAGTATAAGCAAACCATCACCTGGTGGCTAAAGCTTTGGTAGGTGCTGACATTCCTCTTTCAGGCTTTTAACAGCTTCAGTGGCTTCTTGTGACCATCCTTGCTTTATATGTTTTCTGATAGGCGTTGTCTTCTTTGTCAAATTTGGAATGTATTTGTGAAGATAATTCAAGACTCCCAAAAACCTTTGAATGGTCTTAGTATCCTTCAATTTATCAGGAAACTGTGTCAATTTGGTTAAAACATGAGGTTGCATCTGGATTGCACCATTAGCAACATTAATTCCAAGAAAATCAATATTATCTTGAAACGGAGACATTTTCCTTTCTGACAAGACTATCCCATGCTGCTGAACTTCTTTTAAGAAAATCTCTAAATGTTCTAAATGAGTATATATATCTAGGCTATGTACAAGAATATCATCTATGTATGTAACAATAAAATCATATTTCGCAAAAATATAGTCCATTCTTCTCTAGAAGAATGCTGGGCGTTTTTTAGACCAAAGGGTACCACTCTCCACTGATAAAATCCTGCTAGACAAACAAAAGCGGTTTTATGCCGATCCTTTGGCTGGATCTGAATCTGATAATATTCCGATTTCATATCAAACTTACTAAACACCTTGCTGTGCTGAATCTTCTGCATGATTGTCTCAGGCCTTGGTAATGGATAATTAAAACTTTGAGTAATAGCATTAAGAGGTTTATAAATGATTACCATCCTTGGCTTACCTCTTATTATTTCAGAATGATTCCTTACCAGAAATGCTGAGCAAGAATAATGAGATTCGCTCGGCTCAATAAGTTGCATTTGTAGCAATTCTTTTATCTGATTTTTTATCTCCTGCTCATCTGCTGGGGTATAGGGAATCATCTTACCTTTGACTCCATTATCATGCAAAGTGACGATTTCTTGCATCGGGCTCTCTTTTACCCAAAACTGTTGTGGGTTTTCAGAGCAACTCTTCAAAAGTCTTTTATAAATATCACTTTGTTCTGTTGACCAGTTGGGATCTATACATGCCAATTGTTTTGTCTTCGATACTGCTCTTTGTTCATAAAATTGTAATACTTCCTGCCAATCATCAGAATCTTGTTTTGGCTTTCTGGTTCCTATTCCTTTCTGGCTATTTTCCTTCCTAGCTTCAGAGTTTGCAATAAACAATCTAGGAACAACAATAGCTTTCTTTTTCAGATTAATAACCAGATTATCTTGACTGATTGTAACTGGAAGAACGGAATTTATAAATGGCATTCCCAACATAAGACTTACTAAGGGATCAAAATGTTGAATTGCAAAAATCTTAACAATACTCCCTCCCACTTTTAAAGAGATATTATCAACATAATGTGTCAGATTCACTGATCCTCCTATGGTTTCTAAAACCAAAATATTTTTGAGTGCTTTCCATAGAGATTTGAATAAAGACGGTCTAGCCAAATTATTTGATCCACCGGTATCAACAAAAGCATCTACAGAAATCCATTCATTTTTTACTTGAACTTGAATCGGGATATAAATTAGGCTATTTGTTTTGACAATCTTTTTCAATAACCCATTTTCCTCTATTCGTTTAATCTCTGGCTGTGGAAGAGTTGTGGAAACAGTGGTTTTCCTTTCAAATGGACAAAAAGCATTTATTTGTGGAAATGGTGAAGCAGGTTGTTTACCTTGTTTGACTGATAGAGAAACAGTGCTTACAAATTCATTATCTGAATCATATGATGTTTCACTAGTGACTTCATAGTCTGTGCTACTTTATGCTTCACTATAATGCTTTTCTTCGGACCACTCATCATCTGAACATGACTGACATACATTCATTTTCTGTACAGTGTCTTCTTCTTCTGCATCTGATATTTCAGTTAAAATATATACATCTGAAACATCATCATCTGAATTTACAATTGGCCAATCATCCTGGAATTCATTAATATCTATACAAGCCTTCAAAGCACTGGATGACTTTTGTGGACACTTCCTTGCAAAATGTCCTTCTTTTTTACAAATGAAACAGCGGTTGTTGTTTCTTGGATTCTTTCTTTTCTTCAAAAATTTATATTTTCTGAATGGCTTTCTTGGATTAGAGACTCTCTTAGGTTTGTATTTTCCATACCTTTTTTATTTTCTCTTTGATTTAAAAGGTATCCATGGCAATACTGCTTGACAAACATTGGAGCTTGGAGTAAGATCATGAGCTTTCTTCTGCCAACATAAATATTTAACTTTTTTTGAAACACAAAACAGAAGATCAACCCAATATATCTGCTCTAATGTTTTGTATTGCAACTCTATATCTTTCATCACAAGGTCTCCTAAGTTGCCGGGTAGTTTTGACAAGTATGAGATTTTCTGAGCCACATCATTAGGGAGATTTGCTTTAAAAACCTTAGCCATGAAATCTTTGCTGAATTGATCTAAATATTTGAGATCTTTTAATTCCATTCTGCTAAGATCGGTTATAAGCTGTTTTTTCTCATCTATTGGTTCTGGTACGAACTGTGTTTTGAGTAACACCTCTAGAGTGGCTAAACCTGATTCCATAACGGCTATTCTTTCTTCTAGAGATGGTCCCATCCACCAATCATAGACCATTCCTGCCATTCTTTTTTCTGCTAAAAGCATAATAGATATATTATCCAATTTTGTTGTAACCTGCATCTAATATAAGGCTCCTATCCAAATTCTAATTGATTCTCCAGGGTTAGAAGAACTATCTAGATCTAGAATGTAGCCACTGGCATTTGCTGCTGACAGGTCTTCTTCTATTCTTGGATATTTATCTACTTCTTTGAACACATGTGCCTTATTCTGATTACGTATAGATGGCACAATAAAAGATGGAAATTTAGAGGCAGCTTCTGACAAAGTCATTACTTCTTTCTTTGATTCAAAAGGTTT
Organism: Pinus taeda; assembly: GCA_000404065.3. Classification (NCBI taxonomy): domain Eukaryota; kingdom Viridiplantae; phylum Streptophyta; class Pinopsida; order Pinales; family Pinaceae; genus Pinus; species Pinus taeda. The sequence goes on along the minus strand of APFE031167686.1, from coordinate 66,217 downwards.
ATGTGCTCTGAATGTCTTAAATTCACTGGTTAATTTCCCAGTATCTTTAGAAGTACCTTCATCTGCAGAAGTTTTTTCTTCTGATTTCTCTTCACTTTCTTCCTCTAAATCCCAATGATTAGGGACAGACATATCTCTATGAAATTTTGGAATTTCTCTGGCCTTTTTCTTTTGTTTTCTTCTTCTCCTTTCTTCCTTTTCTTGCTTCTCTCTCTGTTGCTCATCGTATAGCAGCTTGAGATTAGCATTGATAAGTTCAGCTTGTTCACCTAGGTCATCTAGAACATCTTCGGCATAGGAACACCAAGTGGTCAGATAATTTCCTATCTGATGTACTTGATCCATATCACTTTCATTTTGTGAATTATGTTCTAGTAATGGGGCACAATCAGCTCTAGTAGATGGTTGTTTGGAAAGAGATGAAGTAGTACAGAACTTTGCTTTTGGTGGCCATTTTCCTCCTTTCACATATCTCTTAGATGCATACTGAAATTCTTCTGTGGGTGGAAAATTATGTACATATGTTCTAAACATCTTATTTACAGCTAGAAACGGCTTTTCTTCTGGTATGTACAACTGAGTATCAGACAGTGGAGTACTAGTGGAAGTACTAGGCTCTTCTGGTATAGAAATTTGGCGATAGAAAGACCTTCTTCCGTTGGTAAGGACTGGTTCACTTTGAGCTGGTAATACATGTTTTTCTGGCAAAGTAATTGGTCTTGGTATTGAAGGTTGACTAGGCAATATTTTTACAGAATTATCTGCTACATACATTCTCTTGACCAGTTATTTGAACTATCTACAGCCATAGACTTATACTGTATATACCAATCACTAGGCAAGGCTTCTTTATCATAATGAATTCCTTCAATTTGTGCATTGCCTACACCTACTGCAACACAATCTTTTAACACTCACTGTTTTAGCTTTGGATGCACTGTATTTGTCAATTGAAATGAAGTCTGGATGATTACTGACAAATACTCACTATCATCAACCATTGAGAGACCTTGAACTCCTATCAATGTTTTCCAGCAATCTTTGAGATGGACATCTGTTAAACTGATTGCATAATCAGGGAAGATTGTTCCATATTGACATCCTGAGGAAAGATTTCCTTGTATTGTTCCTATTCGGGCATGATCATATATATTATGTCTTGTATCAAAGAGTTCTGCTATACAGGGAGTGTTTAAACCTCTACGATCCAATGGGGCTGATCCTATCCTTATTCCTCCAAAATGTAAATAAAAGAATCTCTTCTCTGCATGGTATTTTCTGAACTTCTTAATTTATTCATCAGAAAACAAATTCAGACCTATAATTCTATAGACCTATGATCAGAGCCATACCCCGATTCTGTTTGCTAGAATTCTATAGACAGAGCCTGAAGTTAGCCAGGTAGCCTTCGAAAAGTATTTCGTTTTACGAATACTGAGTAAATAAACGCTACTTCAGTCAATCTCTGGAATAGAATTATTTCAGTTTAATATGGCCAAATTCTTGAGATCCTTTTCTACAATAGATAAAACTTCCATCTCTGAGGTAGAAAATAGATCCCACGAAATAGATCTAGCAGAACATGAAAAGGTAGAAGATCCAGAAAACTGGAATCCCCCTGCTTTAAACACAAAAGAAATCTACCCAGTCCCTGTAATGTTCAAATTAACAAAAAAGGCCTATTTCAAAGAAGTCGAGTTGAAAGTCAGAATTAAAGGTCCATCTGTTCAAATTATGGGTCTGAATTTGTTTTCTGATGAAGAAATTAAGAAGTTCAGAAAATACCATGCAGAGAAGAGATTCTTTTATTTACATTTTGGAGGAATAAGGATAGGATTAGCCCCATTGGTTCGTAGAGGTTTAAACACTCCCTGTATAGCAGAACTCTTTGATACAAGACATAATATATATGATCATGCCCGAATAGGAACAATACAAGGAAATCTTTCCTCGGGATGTCAATATGGAACAATCTTCCCTGATTATGCAATCAGTTTAACAGATGTCCATCTCAAAGGTTGCTGGAAAACATTGATAGGATTTCAAGGTCTCTCAATGGTTGATGATAGTGAGTATGTGTCAGTAATCATCCAGACTTCATTTCAACTGACAAATACAGTGCATCCAAAGCTAAAACAGCCACTGTTAAAAGATTGTGTTGCAATAGGTGTAGGCAATGCACAAATTGAAGGAGTTCATTATGATAAAGAAGCCTTGCCTAGTGATTGGTATATACAATATAAGTCTTTGGCTGCAGATAGTTCAAATAAATTGGTCAAGAGAATGTATGTAGCAGATAATTCTGTAAAAGTCTTTCCTAGTCAACCTTCAATACCAAGACCAATTACTTTTCCAGAAAAACATGTATTACCAGCTCAAAGTCAACCAGTCCTTACCAGTGGAAGAAGGTCTTTCTAATGCCATATTTCTATACCAGAAGAGCCTAGTACTTCCACTAGTACTCCATTGTCTGATACTCAGTTGTACATACCAGAAGAAAAGTCGTTTCTAGCTGTAAATAAGATGTTTAGAACATATGTACATAATTTTCCACTCACAGAAGAATTTCAGTATGCATCTAAGAGATATGTGAAAGGAGGAAAATGGCCACCAAAAACAAAGTTCTGTATTACTTCATCTCTTTCCAAACAGCCATCTACTAGAGCTGATTGTGCCCCATTACTAGAACATATTTCATAAAATGCAAGTGATATGGATGAAGTACATCAGATAGGAAATTCTCTGACCACTTGGTGTTCCTATGCCGAAGATGTTCTAGATGACCTAGGTGAACAAGCTGAACTTATCAACACTAATCTCAAGCTGCTATACGATGAGCAACAGAGAGAGAAGCAAGAAAAGGAAGAAAGGAGAAGAAGAAAACAAAAGAAAAAGGCCAGAGAAATTCCAAAATTTCATAGAGATATGTCTGTCCCTAATCATTGGGATTTAGAGGAAGAAAGTGAAGAGAAATCAGAAGAAAAAACTTTTGCAGATGAAGCTATTTCTAAAGATACTGGGAAATTAACCGGTGAATCTAAGACATTCAGAGCACATAAACCTTTTGAATCAAAGAAAGAAGTAATGACTTTGTCAGAAGCTGCCTCTAAATTTCCATCTTTTATTTTGCCATCTATACGTAATCAGAATAAGGCACATGTGTTCAAAGAAGTAGCTAATATCCAAGAATAGAAGAAGACATGTCAACAGCAAATGCCAGTGGCTACATTCTAGATCTAGATAGTTCTTCTAACCCTGGATAATCAATTAGAATCTGGATAGGAGCCCTATATCAGATGCAGGTTACAACAAAATTGGATAATATATCTATTATGCTTTTAGCAGAAAAAAGAATGGCAGGAATGGTCTATGATTGGTGGATGGGACCATCTCTAGAAGAAAGAATAGCCATCATGGAATCAGGTTTAGCCACTCTAGAGGTGTTACTCAAAAGACAGTTCGTACCAGAACCAATAGATGAGAAGAAACATCTTATAACTGATCTTAGCATAATGGAATTAAAAGATCTCAAATATTTAGATCAATTCAGTAAAGATTTCATGGCTAAGGTTTTTAAAGCAAATCTCCCTAATGATGTGGCTCAGAAAATCTCATACCTGTCAAAACTACCCGGTAACTTAGGAGACCTCGTGATGAAAGATATAGAGTTGCAATACAAAACATTAGAGCAGATATATTGGGTTGATCTTCTGTTTCGTGTTTCAGAAAAAGTTAAATATTTATGTTGGCAGAAGAAAGCTCATGATCTTACTCCAAACTCCAATGTTTGTCAAGCAGTGTTGCCATGGACACCTTTTAAGTCAAAGAGAAAATCAAAAAGGTATGGCAAATACAAACCTAAGAGAGTCTCTAATCCAAGAAAGCCATTCAGAAAATATAAATTTTTGAAGAAAAGAAAGAATCCAAGAAACAACAACTGTTGTTTCATTTGTAAAAAAGAAGGACATTTTGCAAGAAAGTGTCCACAAAAGTCATCCAGTGCTTTGAAGGCTTGTATAGATATTAATGAATTCCAGGATGATTGATCAATTGTAAATTCAGATGATGATGTTTCAGATGTATATATTTTAACTGAAATATCAGATGCAAAAGAAGAAGAAGACACTGTACAGAAAATGAATGTATGTCAGTCATGTTCAGATGATGAGTGGTCCGAAGAAAAGCATTATAGTGAAGCAGAAAGTAGCACAGACTATGAAGTCACTAGTGAAACATCAGATGATTTAGATAATGAATCTGTAAGCACTATTTATTTATCAGTCAAACAAGGTAAACAACCCGCTTCACCATTCCCACAGATAAATGCTTTTTGTCCATTTGAAAAGAAAACAACTGTTTCCACAAGTCTTCCACAACCAGAGATTAAACGAATAGAGGAAAATGGGTTATTGAAAAAGATTGTCAAAACAAATAGCCTAATTTATATCTTGGTTCAAGTTCAAGTAAAAAATGAATGGATTTCTGTAGATGATTTTGTTGATACCGGTGGATCAAATAATTTGGCTAGACCATCTTTATTCAAATCTCTGTGGAAACCGCTCAAAAATATTTTGGCTTCAGAAACCATAGGAGGATCAGTGAATCTGACACATTATGTTGATAATATCTCTTTAAAAGTGGGAGGGAGTATTGTTAAGATTTATGCAATTCAGCATTTTGATCCCTCAGCAAGTCTTATGTTGGGAATGCCATTTATAAATTCCAGTCTTCTAGTTACAATCAGTCAAGATAAGCTGGTTATTAATCTAAAAAAGAAAGCTATTGTTGTTCCTAGATTGTTTATTGCAAACTCTGAAGCGAGGAAGGAAAATAGCCAGAAAATAATAGGAACCAGAAAGCCAAAACAAGATTATGATGATTGGCAGGAAGTATTACAATTTTATGAATAAAGAGCAGAATCGAAGACAAAACAATTGGCATGTATAGATCCCAACTGGTCAACAGAACAAAGTGATATTTATCAAAGACTTTTGAAGAGTTGCTTTGAAAACCCACAACAGTTTTGGGTAACAGAGAGCCCGATGCAAGAAATCGTCACTTTGCATGATAATGGAGTCAAAGGTAAGATGATTCCCTGTACCCCAGCAGATGAGCAGGAGACAAAGAATCTGAGCGGCATTGAGCTGAGTGAATCTCACTATTCTTGCTCAGCCTTCTTGTAAGGAATCGTTCTGAAATAGTGAGAGGTAAGCCAAGGATGGTGATCAATTATAAACCTCTTAATGCTATCACTCAAGGTTTCAATTACCCATTACCAAGGCCTGAAACGATCATGCAAAAGATTCAGCACAGTAAGGTGTTTAGTAAGTTTGATATGAAATCAGGATATTATCAGATTCAGATCCAGCTAGAGGACAGGCATAAAACCGCTTTCATTTGCCCAGCAGGATTTTATCAGTGGAAAGTGGTACCCTTTGGTCTAAAAAACGCCCCCGCATTCTTCCAAAGAAGAATGGACTATATTTTTGCTAAATATGATTTTATTGTTACATATATAGATGATATTCTTGTACATAGCCCAGATATACATACTCATCTAGAGCATTTAGAAATTTTCTTAAAAGAAGTTCAACAACATGGAATAGTCTTGTCAGAAAGAAAAATGTCTATGTTTCAGGAAAATATTGATTTTCTGGGAATTAATGTTGCTAATGGAGCAATCCAAATGCAACCTCATGTTTTAACCAAATTGACTCAGTTTCCTGATGAATTGAAGGATACCAAGACCATTCAAAGATTTTTGGGAGTCTTGAATTATCTTCATAAATATATTCCACATTTGTCAGAGAAGACAACACCTATCAGAAAACATGAAAAGCAAGGTTGGTCACAAGAAGCAACTGAAGCCGATAAAAGCTTGAAAGAAGAATGTCAGCATCTACCAAAGCTTCAACCACCAGGTGATGGTTTGCTTATTCTGCAGACAGATGCTTCTTTAGATTTTTGGGTTGCTGTATTATTAGAACAAAGAAAAAATAGTAAAGGTAAACTTGAAGAGAATCTTTATGGATATGCTTCTGGAGAATTCACATCTAGTCAGAAGAATTACTTCATTGCTGAAAAGGAAACATTAGCCATCTTCAACGGGATACAAATATTTGAGGTATATCTTACACCCGTAAAGTTTTTGGTTAGGACCGATTCCAGAAATTTCAAATAATTTTTATCTGCCAAAATTTCAAGGCAAATTGCTAAAGGCAGAATATCAGCCTGGCAGATCTGGTTCCAACAGTTCGATTTTGAAGTTGAGTGGATCTTAGGTAACTCAAATTTCCTGACAGAATCTTTGACAAGAGACATGAACAAAATGTATATAACATGTACATACTCAGTTTTCGACATTCCAGGTAAAAAACCAGAAGATGATAGCTTTGCAACTTTTGTAGATAGATTCAGAATTCTAGAAAACCATGCGAGTTGTTTAACATAAGAAATAAAAAAGGTGGTAGGATTAAGGCTAAGAAGAAACATGTGGATTTGTAAGTGCCAAGCATGGAAGTCAAAGAACTTGGGTATCTCCTTGGGCTTAGATGATAACTTGGTAAAAATCTTTTCTTTACCAAACATGAAAGTCAAGCTTTATTTCAAAAGCCTTACTGATCTATGGTCTAGTGTTTACACTAAAGAGATGATCTGGACCCTCATGTTTCTGAATTATTACCAGATCATAGGAGGAGTTGATTTTGCACTTCAATTATTCACAGGTGGTAAGATCCTAGATCTTGAAGAAATACCCATGAATGAAGAAATGATAAAATATTTGGTTTCTCTAAAAATTCCTGACATCTTTGAAGAATTAGAATCAACATTTCTCCAAAGGATTGATGAGAATTATGCAAATACTGATGTCTTCCCTCAATATGAGATTTTTGAAAAATTTGCAGATTGGGAAATTAGAGGAGGAAAATGTACAAAGATCCCAGTTACCAGAATATCCCAATGCATACAAAGATCTGTGCAATATTTAAAAACTTTTGCATATCCTTGGGATTTTCATAGTTTAAGGATCAGAGATGATATTAAGCCAAATCCTTTTGATCAGGTTTTCAGTCATGAAAAAATTGGCAACATTGAATCCAGTAACAACCAGGAGCTGATTAAACAACATGCCAAATGGTTTCATCAGTTTGGAAACTTAAGATTGGTTGAGAAATTGCAGATTCTCAAGAAACTCGATGATTTGCAGGGTCAGCCTGAAGCACTCAAGTTTATAATTAATCAGAAGGCACTAATAACAATCTCAGTTATACATCCAAATTGGAACAATAATGTCATCCACCTCATAAGTTTGATGATTTCTAAAAGAATATGCACATCAATGATATTCTGAATTAAATGAAAATTGTCGGTTATGGATACATCATGCAACTGAAAGTTCCACAAATATGTTTCAGATATTTAAGTGGGAATTATTGGATGGAGTTGAGCTGGTAGTACAGAAATCACCTGCTACCCGAAGTGCTTTTAAAGATTCGTTTCTTGATATCGAAGTTAGTGCTCTTCCATTACTGAACAAATGGGAAAAACAAGAAGCGACATATACTCCACAGCAACCGGGCCTACACAAGATAAAGACGAATCTCAACAAAGGAGAATCCTCATCAGCAACATCTAGTCGGCCAACAATAATGCAAGAAAAAGAAAAAGCAGAAATGACAGATGCACAAGATCCAAATGATGGAATCGATGAACAATATAATCACCTCATGGACCGGTACTATCAACAACACCTGGACGAATACGAACCATCTCCAGGACCATCCGAAGAGGATCTTTGGGAAACAAGAAGCTCCACTTGGTAGAATCTTAGTTAGCAATGTGATAATATTGATCACATGTTGTGACAGGATTCTTTTGTACAGAAAAGAATTGAGTAGACACCGTCGGTGGATAAAGATACCGACAGGACCCTCAATTATTTTCTTTTGACGTCAATTTTAGATAAGCATAGATAGACATAATACTATATAAGAATGTGTTGGGAGATCATTCAGATCATCCTGATCATTTCGAGTGTTTGTAAGTTTTGAGTCTGAGACTCTTTGTAATAAGATTTGTATTCTCTTGCTTTTATTAATAGCGGAGCCTACTGGGCATACCTTGACCTCATTGGGGGCATGCACAAAAAAATAGAGAAAGAGATGACCACTCTAATACCATTGATCTAGATTTATGTAGAAATGAAATGAAATACAAATTTAAACAGAGACATAGATCTACAACGAAAACTGAACTTCAACTCATTAGTAACAAATTCTATTATTTTTTTACATGCAAAATGGAAACAAACTAGCTTGGACGATGGTAGCTATCTTTGAGAAGAGCTGTAGCTACTACATGCCTTTTGAATTGTGTTACTATGAGGATCATAGGCCTTTTTATTATTAAGAAACAATGGAAAACCCTAAACATCCAAACCTAACCCTAGGAGATGAAGCGCCAATTTTTTTGGGGCCCCATTGGGGTTAGTTGGCACATCAACTTCTAGGGGTTGTAACATTGACATATGATTTCTGTTTGACACATACGATACCTCATTAGAAATAACTATATGAGGTTTATAACTTTCAACTTGAGGCCCCTATCTCGATTGAGTAGTTTTCTCGTTTTCCCAAAAAACGTCGTTTAAGGCCTCAAAATGGCTTTGAAAGTTTAGAACCCGAAAAACTACAAAAAATAGTAAACTATGCTACAATTAAGGAAACTAAAAGAAATAATGGTGGGGATCCAAGTGGAATAGGTGGGTGGCCACCAATATCCACCTAGATCAGTCCTTCTGCATTTTGGAAATCCTTTTTGCTTGAAATTTTACTTTTTGATGAAGTAGTAACATAGGTCCTTTCTAGGGTAACTTAAGGGGTTGGTTCTTCTCCATGTCCTCCATTAGAATGTTGTCCGTTACTCTCTCCTCAAGTTGTAATATTATATTTTCATCTTTGAGTCAAGGAGGAACTTTGATAAACCAGTGGACTTGAAGCTAGTTGAGTACTAGTAGGCTTCTTTCCTCTCTCTTTAGTTCTTTCTTCAGTATTAGTGCTTATTTTTGTAACTATATCATCAGTCGCTGCCAATGACTCCTCTTTGGATGGGTTACTGTGACTTTCTTTGCTTTCTTCAATAATTCTAGTGAACATATTTCCATTTCTGACCAATGCCTAGGATCTCAAAAAAGATCCTTCAAGGTTGAATCTTGAGTGGATTAGGCCTTAACCAAATTAAAAGGCTTTAGTAGCTCAAAGAATTCCACAAGTTTGGTAGAATTCTTCATAGTAATTTCTCTAATAGTAGATGTCAATGTTGTAAACTGCTTCTTCTGATTTCTCTCAAATAAAATTAACTAGGGGTGATACTTTCTATAAATCTTAGCAACAAAATATTTGTTCAGAATAAAACTAGGTAGTAACAAAGGTTTATCTTGATACCCATAAAATTTGATGATAATATGGTCTTCTTTTTCTTTGTGTATCCCATTTCCCCATAAGAACCTTTGGGACATTGAAGATACTCTCTTGGGATACTACCCTATTACTAGATGGCTGAATTCTTTAACCAACACATCTTGAACTTGGAAAAAATGGAAGGGGGAGTTATGACTCCATGGAATAGGATACCGAAATTGCATCAGTTAGGTTAGTGTTCATTTTTTTTTATGAGTAGTCTATGGAATGAATTGCAAGAAAGAATGGCCATTACTAGGTAGGCTATCATAAAGAATCTCCGGGTCTTGTAGAAATTGACAAATTGAAAGGAAATCATATTTGAAATGATTTCCACCCATTCAAACATGGCATCCTTCTTGAAAGAAAAATAAAGTATGTACAAAACTAACATGGGTACATTAGTAGTGGTTTCACGTCCCATGACTTGGACAAATAACCAACAAAAATATCTATAAGGCTTAGCGAATATAGAGATATCAATATAAGAAAGCCTAGGTGGGCCTATGTAGAAAGTCGCATGAAATGTTATATGATATTCATCCTACCACCCTAGGAATATTGAAAAGTGCTGAGTTTAGCTAACTTGTGTTGCTTAGTGGGTTATGAAAACTTCATTATCTTTTTGAAAACTTTAGGAGTTAATGGAATTGGATTCTTCTTTAGGCCAAGCTTAATGGTCACGGTCTTGGCATCAAATTGAAGAGCACACTAATTAACTATTTCCCTGAAGCCTAACACTTTTAGGATGCATGCAACATTAGTCAACCCTATATTGAAAATCTTGTTATTTTGCTCTCTTATAGAGCCAAATTTGAACACAATTAGTATGCAGCTAATTGGTGTAAGTTTTTGTCCCGATGAGCTAGTGAGTTGGTTGTATCCCCCCAAATTGACCCATTCTTCCTTTTTGTCACCATGTTTCTTATTTGTTCAATGTATTTAGGAATAAGTGATAGATACATGAGGCCTTGTGGAACTCTTAATTGTTAAATCCTCACTTTACAATAGCATTTAGTAGGATGTCACTCCTTCACGTACCACCTTCATTAGGCCATGCAAGAATGATAATGGGAGGTTAAGAACTTATGGCAAGTCTTTAAGAGGTGTGTCGACAGATAATTCACATAGTATGATCAAGCACCTCTTTTTGTCTCGAGGAGCAGACTTTATTAAATGAACTTTCAATTTGCCTCGAAAGGAGCAAATGTTTGATTTCCACTATGGGATGAGAGCGACACGGTGGCTTCATGTCATGTCATGTGTAGAGATTTGATATGTGAATAAAATTGTTTGTGCAAATAAATTGACATGTAGAAGGTCAAACTGATTGGAATAAATGGATGTGTAGAAGGAGAGGTGTGCCTAAGATTAGGTTATGTAGTTCTTCTGCATACATAAAAATTTCTAAGTGTATAAGGGTGCGACAAATAGTGTGAAAAAAGAAATCGCGTGAGGGGAGTGGAGATGTGTGGAATTCGAGGAAATGAGAAGTTTCTACACATGATATTCATAGGAAAAATGACTAGGTACAAAATTCTTGGATATGACATATAATACAGGGTGATGGAGCAAAACAATAACTCAACAAGCATCCATATCAATTGGCTCCTTGTTATTTCCTAGAGAACATCTCAGAGCTAGAAGAAGGCCCATATGGTCTTCGATATGGTCCATATGCTTGTCCAAGTTCCACACAAAGAACTATAACTCTTTCAACATGAGAAGGATTTCCTCCTTGTCCTTAGTTTGATCTAGCAAGCTGTAACCTAGAAAGATCTTTAAATTCGGTAGATGTCAACCATGTACATGTACTTGTAGCAACCTTTGGTGTGCTCTGTATCAAGTACCCAGTTTGTTATTTCCCCACGCATTTTGGAGCCAGTTAAACATCCTCGTTCACTAGCTGTCTCATACCACATGGGTGATTTCATCCTGTATTCCTTGTGGAGTATTGGCTCGATACTATCGTGCAAAAAATTCTACTGTGCTTGACAGTCCCTCATGTTCCCTAAAACATGCCACTTCATGTCGACTTCTAGTTTATTGATGAGGCATTGAGAGTCACTTTATTGATTGTTATTTTTATTTTACTTAAGATTTATATTCAATTTTTCACTTATAAGTTTAAAACTAAAACGACCCCTGTAAATCAATTGGTTTGTGTGAGGTTTAATCCCCATTATGCCACTGATACAAAGCTCATGGGGAGAGATAGAAAGTAGGAGCCACCTCTAAGGGATAAAAACTATACCATAGGGTGTGGGGATAAAAACTATCACATACTTAGGCTATAACATTTTGCAGTGTGGAGGATACAATCTCATAATTTTGATGATAACATGCACTTTGAGAGATAAAAACTATTGTAATCTTGGTGATAACAATTTGCAAATACTAGAAGGATAAAAATGGTTATAGTAACAAAATCCATAAATGAAAAAAAATATCCTTCCATCTAAAATTATTGAGATTTGCACCGTCTAAATTCAGTGTAACGACGAAAAATAAAAATAAAATATTTTTTTTTAAAACATTTTAGATAATTTTCAAAAAAGGGTCATCAAAATTTAAATTATCCTCTCCTGCGAGAGGACAGTCATGAGTGGTCTCCAGGAGTAAACATGGGATTGGCACTACCCATTCCATATTCATCCACAATTCACCAGCACAGTTGCCATACACTCACAAATAACACACAAACCTATGCATCCTTCGTTGCTGAGCCAGATATCATCTTTAACACTATTATTTCTAACGCCACTGCTGTTGAACTACCAAAGAAAAAATCCCGAGACAAAACAATTGGCGCTTTGTGCAGAGAAGCCCAACTGAAATACCAGCTAAGTATTCCATTGAACTCCAAGTCCTACACTTCCCTGTTGCAGGCATGTACAACCACCAAGCAACTCCAACAGGTCCATGCCCATATGCTCAGAAGCGGGGTAAACCAAAACAATTTTCTAGCTGCCAAGCTTGTTTATTCGTATGCCAGCTATGGTTGTGTGGACATTGCACGCATTATATTTGATAAGGCATATAAACGCAATGTTCTATTATGGAACGCCATTATCAGAGGATATGCCAAGAATGGGCTCTGGGAGGAAGCTGTTTCATTGTATTCTGAAATGAGAAGGGGAGGTATACAGCCGAATAATTTTACTTTCCCCTTTGTGCTCAAGGGATGTGCAGGCCTAATGACTCTGAAAGATGGGAAGGAGATTCATGCCGATGTAGTTAAGACTGGGTTTCAGGCTGATGTTTATGCTGGTGCTGCATTGATTCATATGTATGCAAAATGCGGGGTTGTGGAGGATGCGCGCAGTGTGTTTGACAAATTGCCTGTTAGAGATTTGGTTTCATGGAATGCAATGATTGTTGGGTATGCTCAGAATGGTTATGGAGACAGAGCATTGGGAGTTTTTAGTCAATTCATACAGTCGGAAGAAAGCATGGCACTGGATGGTTTTACCCTGGCGAGTGCACTTGCGGCTTGCGCTCAGCTTGCAGCTTTGAGAGAAGGTAAGGCGATTCATGCATGTGTAATAAGAAGAGGGTTTGCGGCAGATGTTTTTGTTACTACTGGTATTGTTGATATGTATGCCAAGTGTGGTAGAGTAGAGTTTGCACGCCAAGTGTTTGACAAAATGTCTAAACGAGATGTAGTCGCATGGGATGCGATGATTGCTGGATATTCACAGAATGGTTTTAGTGGCGAGGCTTTGGGACTCTTTCATCAGTTGCGGATGGAAAGCCTAAGGCCAAATGCGGCTACCATGGCAAGTGTTCTCCAGGCATGTGCAAATTTAGGTGTTCTGCAATATAGCGAGTCAATACATGGTTATATCATTAGTATAGGATTGGATTCAGATGTTTTTGTTGAAACTGCACTGATAGATGTGTATGCTAAATGCGGGGTTATAGAGATTGCACGCCAGTTGTTTGACAAAATATCGAACAAAAGTGTCGTGTTATGGAGTGCGATGATTGCAGGATATGGTATGCATGGCTATGTGAAAGATGCCCTTGCCCTTTTCGAGCAGATGGAGCAAATGGGATTGAAACCAAACGATGGTACTTTTATTGGCGTGTTGTCAGCTTGCAGTCATGCTGGCCTGGTGGATGAGGGGCGGCGATTCTTCAATTCTATGAGTCGAGATTATTGCATCACTCCTAGGGTGCAGCATTATGCTTGCATGGTTGATATTTTTGGTCGGGCTGGACATTTGAACGAGGCAGAAGAATTTATCCAAAGGATGCCAGTAGAACCTTCTGTAGGGGTATGGGGGTCCTTGATGGGTGCTTGCAGGATTTATTGCAATATTGAGCTGGGGGAACGTGTGGCAGAGCGCCTTTTTGAGTTGGATCCAGAACATGCAGGCTATTATGTTCTGTTGTCAAATATCTATGCTGCAGCTGGAAGGTGGGATGATGTTAATAAAGTTAGAAAATGGATGAAAGACAGAGGTTTGAAAAAACCACCGGGGTGCAGTGTCATTGAAATACATAACAAGATTCACACGTTCACCGTGGGAGACAGATCTCATCCCGAGTCGGAGGAAATTTATTCTATGCTGGAGAGCTTGTATCTGCAAATGAAAGAGGCAGGCTATGTGCCTGACATGAAATTTGTGCTACAAGATGTTGAGGAGGAGGCGAAGGAACACTTGCTTTACAGTCACAGTGAGAAGCTTGCCATTGCTTTTGGTCTTATCCACAAAAATGCTGGAACCCCTCTCCGGATCATGAAAAATCTTCGTATGTGTGGTGATTGCCATAATGCCTCGAAATTTATCTCCAAAATCATGAGCCAAGAAATTATTTTAAGGGATGCCAACCGTTTTCACCATTTTAAGGATGGAATGTGTTCTTGTGGAGATTACTGGTGATACTAGTTGAAACTTAAAATGAGTGACGGACAGGACATTGCATAAGCACTTGTGCTTATTCCTTTCCTCAAGGTTGCGGCTCCCAGTCAAGTGTTATTTTTACCGATCTTTTAATAACTGTTCAGCTATACAGGATGACCATTTGAAGATATGAGAGGGAATATACGTTTATCTTGACTGGATAATCATTCTTTGAGGTATTAGCTTGAAATAAATTGGTATCACAACACACCACGTGGGATGATTTTTCTGCAATATATGTAAAATATGCCAGAGTTTCTTAACACGGGAAGGATTAATTGGTGGGAGCCTAACAAGAGCACCAACCAATCGTGCAATGTCTCACCATGCAGTGTGAAGCGGATTGGTGCAGGTGTTGCAGACACGAAGTTGGTGAATGCAGGCCCTTGATGTCTGGCATTGTACTTCTATTCTGTTCATTCGGTTGGCTGCATTGTAATTTGAGTGGATTGTAAAACATGGACATCTCTGTATTTACCAGTCCTATGATAAAAACGTAAATGAAGCATTGACTCTATTCTGAATCTTGATTTTGATTCTTGTCTACTCTGGTTAGAGGTTAATTGTTCCCCAGAAATTTTACTGTATCTTTTCGTCTCTTGAACTGTGTTGCCTCATGCACTGACCTTGAAATGCTGTAGTTTCTGTTTGTACTTTGTTTTGCTCATTTAATATGCATGCAAAATTTTGCTTGTTCTCAAGTAAAGTGTTGTGTCTAAAGCTATGAAACTGGATTCGCTGGAAATGGCTTGCGTTCTGAATCCCATGAATCGGACTCGATTCGATGGTGATTCAAATCCTAGAACGTGACACATCGTGTCCTAATGTGACACGTGCGAATCCCGCACGTGTCACGTTAGGACACAACGTGTCACGATTTTGGGATTCAAATCCCAAAAAAGGGAAACCTGTGGGCATAAAATCACGCTGTTCTATCAGTTATTTACCATTTCTCTCTTTCAGTTTTGCATACATTGAGCTGTGGGCAAGGAGCTAAGGGTTTGGAGCAAGGAGCTAAGGGTGTGAAGCGTTTGGCAAGGAAATTCAAGCACCAGGTAAGTGCATTTCATCTCTATTTTTTTGCATTTCTATTACAGCAGTTTGTATATGAATTTTTTTACAAATTTGTGTATGTTTTGTTTATTTTTTTTTTACAGTATTCAAGGCTCAATCAAGAGCAACAGTGAGGGGGGCAAAGGAAGGGAAGAATGTCTCCATTGGAGATGTCCCTCCTCCCCCAATATCATTAGAGTCTGCTGCAAGTAATGTTGAGGGAAGAGGAGGACCTAAAGACAGCATTGAGATATATTCCTTGTGGAAATATGTCACAAGAGAGGATGGGACACACACCAAGGGGTAGGGAAGAGGCAATGTGCAATGGAGATGAAACTTTTGCCACACTTTTTTCAAAAGCACATATTACCGTGTGAAAGGCCATTTGTTGGCTTTACCAGGTTGTGGAATTGGAGCTTGTAAAGCTGTTCGTTTACAAAAGAGGAAAGAAATGGAAAAAGAGTTCACTGTTGGTATGACAAATGTGGCTGCAAAATCAAGAAAAACCAAGAATGAAGACTTCCTTCAATTTTTGAGGAAAGGCACCACCAAATTTCCATTTGAGAGTTTTATTCGGAGACAAACAAAAAAAAGAAGAGCAATTTCACTTGGTCTAGTGGACAAAATTTTTCAAAAAAAGAAACGGGAAGAACTTGATTTCACCATTGCATTTTTTTATATCAAAACTTCATATCATTTAATGTTGCACGCTCACCTCTATATATTGAGATGTGTTGAGTTTTAACTCACGGGTCTCCATCATGGTATGTGCCTCTTGGTTCAGAGAAGCTTAGACCCACATTGTTGACGAAGACAAAAAAAGATGTGCAAAAAATGCTTGAGCGTATTAAAGCATCATGGCCAATATCTGAGGTTAGCATTGTTTCTGATGGATGCACAGATCCAGCGCGACACCCAATCATCAACTTCATGGTGTCTTCCTTGAATGGTCTAGTTGAAAGCAGTGGATACACTTGGAGAATACAAGGATGCACAATTTATGGGTGAGTCATTTATTAAAGTTATTGAAGATGCAGGTGTTGATTCTTGTGTGCAAATTATTACAGAGAATGCACCTGTTTGCAAGGCAGCTGGCATGATTGTGGAAGCTAAATACCCACAAGTGTTTTGAACACTTGCATTGTCCATTCATTGAACTTAGCATTGAAATCCATCGCTTCTGATGTGCTTTGGATTGGTAACATTATTGAGGATGCACGACATATCCATAACTTTGTGCAAAATCATACAAATGCCCTCACTATCTACAAGGAGTACAACAATCTATCATTGTTGAAGATTGTTGATACACGGTTTGCCTCTTCATTCATGATGTTGAAGAGGTTGAGGGAGGTCAAGATTGCTCTTAGGGCCATGGTTATTTATGAGTTTTGGTCTTTTTGGAGAAAGACAGATCAAGTACCTTTCAAAAGAGTGAAGGACACAATACTACATGACGCTTGGTGGGAGAGGGTAGATCTAATTATTCAGATCATGGATTCTATCATTTCTTTGTTTCGATTTGCAGATACAGACAAACCCATCCTAGGAGAGGTTTATGAGGGATGAGATTCCATGATTGAGTCTGTGAAGAGCATTATTCTACAGAGTGAGTGCCCCAAGTATGAGACATCACCAGAGGCCTTCTGTGGTACTATACAGGATATTCTTGTCAGCAGATGGGACAATAATTGCACACCTTTACATTGTTTGGCTCACTCCTTGAACCCAAAATACTATAGCCATGAGTGGTTGAATGGTGAACCTTCCCGCAGATTCCCTCCTCACATGGATGGTGAAATCTCACAGGGGAGGAAAGATGCATTCAGGCGGGTTTTTTAGGATAGAGCATTGGTTGATGAGGTGGAGGATGCCTTTGCAGAGTTTTCCATTGGCATTGGTCGATTTGTAGGATACGATGTGATTAGAGACAGGGAGGCTAAGAAGCCCTATTCTTGGTGGGCAAATCATGGGGCAACAAGCCCTCCTCTTCCGCAGTTAGCCATGAGGCTCCTCTCTCAGGTGATTTCATCCTCTTGTTGCGAGAGGAATTGGAGCACATATGGGAATTTGTATAGTGTGAAGAAGAGCAGGCTTGAGCAGTCCAGCGCAGAGACAATGGTGTATGTGCACACCAACCTTTGTCTTATTTACAAGCAGAGGGAAGAGTGGTTGAGGGGAAAGACAAAGATGTGGGATGTCTTTCTTGATGATATGGGTTTGGACAACACTGTTGAGTTGGCATTGGCCAACATGGATCTCAGTGATCCAGTGCTAGAGCCTGTTAGATTTGATGATGGTGATATTTTAGAGGGGTCATCCTCCACACCCGCAGATGCAGAGGCGACTATGGATACAGGGGAGGAGGAGGATGCAGAGGAGAGCAGTGGTGAGTTTGGTGACCATGATCATGAGGACATTGACGCTGATTCTGATGATGAGGATTGTTGACTCATGAGTCATGGGCTACCTATTGCTTTGATGCTTGTATACCTATAGTTGTTTTATATTTTCTATTTCTATTTGCCATTGGCATTGCACTACCTATGTAACACATTTTGATTTGATGATTTAATGAGAAAACTATAGTTCTCAGTGTCTTTATTTTACTATCTTGTAAGTTGTCTTTCCTTTATGAATCATGATTTATGTGACATGTATTTGAATTTTGTATGTACTATGCATGCTATATTATTAACTTACTTTGTAAGTAATAAAACTAACATCTAGATAAAGATCTATGTTTGAAATCAATGAATTTGTATTATTAATGAGAATTTGTGTAAGAAATATCTAATTTGTAATATATATATATATTTTAATAAAATAATATATAACAAATCCTACTTGTCCTGTTCGAGGGGTCAATGTGTCCGAATCCGACTCTCAAATCCCCGTATCCTACGAATTTCGAATCCCCGTGTTAAGTGACTTAGGTCTAAAGAGATTTTTTTTTTTTTTTGGTAACAAGGGTCAACCTGAGGCACTTTACAACGTTTTCAAATGTGAAAAAAATTGACATGCTTCTGTTGTAAACTAATAAAAAATAAGCCAGAATTTTATTTCTAGGTTTACTTGCTAATGAACTAGCTTACGAATGTCATGATAATCTCCTCTCAACTTAAGTGGTGTTTGTCTAGCATGGCTCCTCTCAAGAAGAGAATTTTAATGGACCAGACGTACGAGAATGTGATTATGAATGGTATAAGTTGGCAATGTTTTTCACTTCACAAGGATAATGAATGCAATGCTACATTGACATAAAAGAAAATCCGCCAGTGTCTATACAAGGTTTTGTGTTCTGTAAGCTAAAGATTGCACATTTCCATATCTTCCTTTCAAATAATCAGTTAAATAGTGTCCATATCTTCCTTTCAAATAGTCAGTTAAATAGTGTCCCACGCGGGACATGTAGACCCCTGAAATGTAACACGTGTATATATATAAATACGAAGAAAAAGTTTCATACCCATTTATTTCATTTGAAAACCAAAGGTATACATTTTTGAAGTGTGCTTTAACTCAAGGGCAAGGGGCTCATTAGATTACAACTTAAAATTTGGACTTCAGTTTCAAAATGAGTCGCCACTAATCATACCAACATCAGAAACAAACAATTCTTTTGCTTGACAGTGAAGCTAGCTTGAGTAATGAAAAACAGAAGTTCATGACCTGTAGAATAAACTCTCTGAACATCAGGTTTGTCTAGAAAGAGAGTATGGTCATTTGATGAAAGATCCTGCGACGTGGCTGCTCCATATTGCTGCCGTATTGATAGCATATAGTCTTCAATTCTCCAAGAGGAGCATCCACATCCTTCTTGGATGTATGGTCCACATCAACGTTGTTTCCATGCATGGTATTCAGGAAAGTAATCCCCTGAAAATGCTGCTGTATGTCCCTTACAACTGACAACAAACGCAGTTCCAAATTTCTTTCTGCCACCTCACCTGAAGTCGATTTGATGACAAGTAGAGAATCCCCAATACCTCGTAAGTGAACAATCCTAAGCTCGATGGGCATCTCAATATAATGAAAATAACTCTCAATTCAATGATATTATTTGTTCTGATTTCTCAATTGTCATGGATATTCGATTGAAACTTTTCGCCGCAACAGACTGTACAAGTTTACTTAAATCTCTTGTTATGCAATGCTTTTGCTTAAGATTTAGAGTTGATGTTACTAGCTTAGCTTAATGCATGAAAATACTAAATGAACTAAAATTGAAATGAAAAGGAGTGAAGCAAATAATACACAATGAACACAAGATTCACAATGAACACAAGATTTATAAGGTGAGGGCTATGCTTTATGACTCTTTTATTAATAATATTATTATTATTATTTAGTTTTATTAATATTAATATTATTATTTAATTTATTTTATATTTTTATAATTTCAGTTATGAAATACAAATACAAAAAAATAGGCATTCATTATGGATTTGTCATGGACATGTGGCCATCTTCTAATCCCTGTGCGCTACTTCAATCTCCTCAATCTCTCACTCTTAGATGGTCTGCGTAATTATGGAATAATAACAATGTAACAAGAATTGAATCCCTTCCTTTCCTAGGGGCCCAATGGGTTAGGGTTGGGTTTTTTGGATGCCTCAACTCCAAATTAGTGGTAGGGTTTTGGACCATCTAGAATACTCTTTCACGTCCAAATGTGATTAGAGCTATGTTGCATGAATTTCTAGAACGTGGGAACATTGGGAACTTGGGTACGGGTGTCGGGAACGGCTAGAGGTTTCCCCAAAATTTACAGGAAACAACTAATTGGGAACGGTAATATTATGTAATAAAAAAATTAAAA
>APFE031167686.1:18863-38042 GCA_000404065.3 Pinus taeda | reverse complement strand
TGCCACCCTGAAACCTTTGACTTCCATTGCTGAAATGGACACCAGGTTCTTCTTGCGATCAGGTACATAAAAGAGATTCTGTAAATGAATTGAGTTACCCTTATTCAATCGAGGGATAACATTCCCTACACCATTTCTGGGATAGGTGGCATCGACTCCAAGTATAATCCCACGATCGTTTCCATCTCTACCAAATTAGAGAGTGCACCCATCTATATGATGAAATGCCTTGAAGCACTACTCATATCAGCTAGATTCCCAAAGAATCTGAAGGAGAGGGCCAATACAAGATAACTCTTCTTTATCTTATCAGAAACAACATTTGATTCTTCATACCCGGGGTTCCTTGCTTTCTTTGAAGAGTCGATCATTGCCATGATAACTTGCATTACCTGTCATTCCTTTGATCATTGAAGATGTCCTTGGAATGATTGTTATCTTCATCAAGAGATGTGTCTCTGCCATTCAGACACTCCTTTGCATAATGGCCAAACATATTGCAACCAAGGCATCCACCTTTCCTTCCACCCTTAGATCCGAACTTCCCAATGAAGTGATCTTTAAGTAGGCCATCAGAACTTCTACTACGCCATTCTGATAATATTCTCTGCTTCGACTTCACCCTTCGTGAATTTGAAGAGGGATGAGGAATCCACTAATCCTTTTGTCTTTTCCCAACTGTCTTCAGTGATTGCTCTTTCACTCTTGCTTGGGCATTGTCTTCACCTCAGCTCTGATACCATGTTAATTTTAGATATGTTCTATGCTTAGAGCAATTTATTTCATTTTTTTTTTTTTTGTTTTTCTCAGTTAACACAATATATTTTCCAGATTAGCAATCACATCAACATTAATGTAAACTGTAGATAGAACATAAACATAAATTGTAGAAGACAAGCCAAGACAAGAGGACACAAGTTGTGGCACTAGCCAGGGACAAACCACCAATGTGGGGAAACCCTTGATCAATTCTTCTTTTATGTTCTTCAAAGTTCAACAGAGAGAGAGAGATAGTACATTTACAACAGAAGTCAACACTTTGACTTATCTAGATCTGAGCATAGATCATCTCCTATAACGATGATACATGAGATCAGTTGAAGACATTCTGCTTTAGTTGATTCTCCAAGGTGACGGCTTCACTTATAGTAGTGTTGCATTTCATCCATTTGCTGCACCTTACCGTGTAGCACCACGCTGTACCATCACAATGCTGGACCTTGATGACTGAGCTGCTCTCATCTGCTCTCATCATCATGCTACCCATTATGCTTCATCTACCATCATCATGCAACCCTGTTCATCATCATGCTGCTCCTTACTTACCATGCCCATAATGCTGCATCTTCCTTCATCATTCCTTCCGCTGAGATCATCATGATGCACATTCACATTAGTGCCATCGAGATCAAGTTTGTGAGATCATCTTTTATACCACCATTCATTGATATATGAGAGTTATATCGAGATCAAGAGATGATCCTATAACTAGCATAAGGTTGTAATTAAGAACATATCACGAAGATCATTCCCAGTCATTAATATATACTCATTGATTACCAAGTATAAGTCATATCCTTATAGATCTGACTGTATCACTGTAAACCTTTTCCTCATTGTGAATACATGTATATCTACTTATATGCTAAGGTTGCTGTTCCTCAAGCACCCAAGTTGATGATTGTTCCTATAGTGAGGTGCAGTCAAACCCTTGGCTGCGGATCAGCTTCATGCGGAGATGACTGCGGCTTCTCTTCATGACATTGGCTAACTGTGGCTGTGTATAGAGTCTCTGCGTATAAAAAGTCTTCATGACTGTGTATGAGTGTTTACAACATATTGACCACATATGCGTATAGTGTCTTCATCTCCATTGACTGCGTATGCGTATAGAGTCTCCATTGACTGCATAGGATCAACATACTGTGACTAGATGTCTTGACGGTGGTATTTTCTTCATAAATACGGCTAACTGTATGCCTGCGGCTCTTACGTGCTTGACTATGTTATCACTGCGGCTACATACCTTGGCTCAATTTGTAGATGATTGCACCTAATACGTCTCCATTGCCTGTGTATAAAGTGTCTCCATTGCTTGCGGATAGATGTCTTCATTTACAATGGATAAGGTGTCTCCATTTGCCTACGGATAGATGTCTTCATGACCTGCGTTGGATTAGGGCATCATCTGCAGCTAGGGCATCATACTAGGCCAACGTATTCTTTAGTGTCTCTCCTTCTCCCAAAACCCAAGACGTGGAGAGGAGATCACATGAAGAACATGTATCTAATGACTTCAAATTCCATCCTATTTATACTAAAACGTAGATGATGAATAGACATGACTATTGGGCTTATGAGCCTACACAAGTTGCTGGCTGACTTGACAATTTGTCTTATAACATAAATAAATTCATAACTCCATGAATACTTATCGTTATTGGATGATCTTTAGATCAATCCTACACCTCTTGATGAGAGGGATCCAATAAAAATATCAGCGGCCATAAATAAGATGACCCGCATGGAGTTTGGCCCTAGTTGCCAATTTTAACATCCTTGCATCAAGAACACTCTCCTACCACATCCACTTCCATCTATCTCCACTTTAAAAGGTTTTTGAAAATTAGGCAATGCAAGAATTAGTGCTTGATTGATCTTTCATTTCAACTCATTAAAAGCTTTCTACTGATTCTTTCCCCATTGGAAACTCTTACCACTAGTTTCTATGCCATGGAGTCGTGCAATCGTAGTTGAAAATGATGTTATAAAATTTTGTAGGTACTATGTTGTCCCTAAAAAGCTCCTAACTTTAGTGATATTAGTAGTAGTTTGCCACTTGGGGTTGGCTTCCACTTCATGGGATTTCTCTTGAGTTTCCCCTCCACCAATCACATACCCAAAACACACCAATCACCATTGAGAAATTTCACATTTTTTAAGGTTTGCCAATAGTTGATGTATTTTTAGTCTGTAATACCTGCATGAGAAATGGGATATGTTGTTCTCATATAGAGAAATAAACTAATATATCATCTAAAAACACTAATAACAAATGAATATGTAAAATGGTCGCAATACACTATTTGTCAAATGCATAAATGTGGTAGGTGCATTATATAAAACAAAATATATTACCGACCTTTAATGTAGACCTTGCATTGTCACGAAGGCAATGTTTTAGGTGACTTTTTCTTTAACTCATACTTGGGGGTATTTGGATTTGAGATCTAACTTGGTGAATTATTTGGCATGTTTTAACTGATCTAGCAAGTCATCCATCCTAGGTAGATGATATTGATTCCTAAGCGTGACCTTATTAAAAAATTTGTAGTTGATAAACATTCTCCAAGTACTATAATGATGGATGACCCACAAGGTCAGGTGTTTTAGTTGGATTGCTCCTTTCTCCAATAACTACTATAACTTCTTTTCCACTCATTTGCTTCCTGGATGGACTATTTATATAGCCCAATATTTGGCATTCGGGACTCAAGCAATAACTATATCTTGTGCTCCTTCCCTCTTAGATGGTAACCTTTTAGGACCTTGGAAGACTTCTCTATATTCTTGCAAATTCTCGTCCCATTGATGTTTTTGCTTTTTAATACATCTCTCTAGAGATGCCTCCACCTTTACTGGTTAATCTCCTTGTTGATTCTCTCTTAAAATAAGTAAAACACTCTTCCTACTTGAATTACTAAATTTATTGTCTTGGTTAGCATTTATCAGAGAGATCTTAGATTTATCTTTATGAGCATTGATGATGAAATATTTCCCATCCTTGATTAGGCAATATTGGTTTTCTTTCCTCATGAAGATAGCATCCCCCATGTACATGTAGGGGCTTCCAAACACTAAATCACACATATCAAGTGATACTACATCTACTTCCACTTTGTTAATATAATTTACAGTTAAATCTCTACATCCTTATTTACCTATCCTAATGGATATGGATGAGGATGGCCATGAACTTCCAACCCAGGCTTGCTAATTAAATCTTCTTCTACGAGGTTGGCTTATGAATTAGAATCAAATAGAGAATCCATCTTTGTCTTCTTGGGTGATATACCACCAAGTATGATTGGTATGGAAAAATTTAGTCATCTCTTTTTCTTCCTTGGGGTGGAGGTTATTTAGGTTCACCTTCTTCTGCATTGTAGTGCAGACAATTTTCTCATCTATATTTGAGTTGTTATCTACTTAGTTGTTTGTATCCATAGCTAGCGTGTTCTTATTTTTTGCATCATTTTTGTGATTCTTTGGACCCAAGTCTAGATGTAGCTTCCAACAATTATACTTGACGTCACCATCAATATTAAAATGGTTATAGTGGTTGTTTGGACCATGCCTTGATGTGTAGTCATTGTTTTTTTTCCTGCGCTTTCCTTTCAATTTCTTCTTTCCCTCCTTGGAATCTTCTTGATGATATTTTTTCGTGGTATTATTTCTTAGAACCACTTGGTAGTCCTTTACTCTTACCCATATTCTCCATATACATGCCTAATCAACTATTCTAGGTTTAAAGAGCATCACTTACCTTCATAAATGGCTAAGTAGACCATTTAGATATTTGAGGAGTACATATAGGTTCTTAGGGGATATACCTAGCACGGTGATCATTTTTATGAACTCATCGACATTGTACACTTGCATACTTTGCCATTTCTTTTGTTGGAATAAATGTCATTTGTTCCACTATTCCTCTTCTTACCTAATAGGGTAGAATTTGGAATTAAACATGGTTTTAAACTCCTCTCACTTAGTCACTGGGGGACTACCATCCAACCTAAACATATTTCTGTGAATTTCTTAGTAGGTTTGGACATGGCCTTCTAATTTCAATGAGGCAAATGAAATCCTTTGCTCTTCTCCTATGTTATAAAAACTAAAATATACTTCTAACTATTACACCATGGAATCATTTAACAACATAAATCTTAGCTTCATAGGGTTTGAAGTCCACTTTTTCTTCAACTTGAAACAAAGATTGAGAAGAAGTGATGACATTGGAACTTTGTCTCTCTTTTTCTAGCTCCTTTTTGGGATCCTTTTTTGGGTCTTCATTATCTCTACGTTTCCTATATGATCCAAATTTTGAGTTTGATGCCAAACCCTTTGAAAGGCCCAAGTTTGTTTGTAGAGT
Source organism: Pinus taeda (assembly GCA_000404065.3). Lineage (NCBI taxonomy): Eukaryota > Viridiplantae > Streptophyta > Pinopsida > Pinales > Pinaceae > Pinus > Pinus taeda. Next base: position 32,893 of record APFE031167686.1, on the reverse strand, counting down.
TGTCATGAGGATGAACATGTTATGAGATATTTCAACAACTTGTGCATCCAACTTTGGAAATATCTCCTTTGACTCATCTTGTAGATTATCATTACTTCATTAATCCACCATGGATAGGGTTTTGAGACTTCTTCCTTATGCTAATTTTTGATCTTGCAACTTCTCACGAAGGCCCCAAAGAGTATTGCTTTGATAACAATGTGATGTATAAACTATATTGAATATTTCACTAGAACAATTCATATCTTATAAGTTTTTGAAAATATCTTGTTATGCAATGTTATATTTAAGATTTATATTTGATATTAGTAGCTTAATTTTCGAAAATACTTAATAAATTGGAATTCGAATGGAAGACACTAAACAAATAACACAACATTCACACAATGAACACAATATGTACCATAGGAAAACCCAATATAGGAAAAACCCAGCTGGAAGGTGAGGCCTATGCTCTGTGCTTTTTTCTTCTTCGAATTATGAAATATGACTACAAAGAAAACAACACTATCTATCAAGTTTCTATGGACGTTGTTGCTAGTATGGTTTCTATAAGATCTTCCACTTCCTCTATTTTGCTTCAATATCCCAATCCTAGATGCTTTTCTCAACTATGGAACGCTGAGAATACAATAAGAATGGAAAACATTCATTTCCTAGTGACACAATATGTAACATAGCTTTATAACCATCTGGGGTTATAGTCACGAATTTTGCATGCCCCAACTCCCAAATAGGTTTAAGGTTTTGGACGCACTAGAATATTATTGAAATCCTACATGTGACTAGCTCCACTTATGTGAGTAATGTAAGTTGGCATGGAATCCACTCAATATTATGGTGGTCCATAGGGTATGTCAAGTTGTGAGAGGCATAACTTTTGCATTTGACATTTGATTGAAGTGAGCTTCATGTTGTTAGAAATATCTTCAATTGTAGAACAATGTCAAGAGATTACAAACTTTTTTGGAAAAATTTTGACCCAAAAAATGGTGATTTAAAGCATCAAACAAGCTTCAAAATGTTTTGGATCCCAAATCACCAAAGGATGACCTATCCCTAAAATTTTCCTACAAGCCAATATCCCCATTATTTCTACCCATAAAGTACCAAAATATATGATAAATTATATAATGATCCATTTTTGGATCACGTTCCCATGGCTACTCCACTCTCAAATGAGTACCGGTTAGTATATTATAAATATAAAACATGCCCTACTTTACATGGCCTTAGGATCCCCTATGATGTTGCATAAGAAAAACCCAATGGGTGGACTTGTCTAGCTCAAGTGGGGTAGCTTCCCTACCATTTATATTATGGTGTTGTTTAATAAAAGCAATGTAAGCATTCAAGGTTTTGCATGGAACTTGTTTCAAAGAATGCACCCTACCTTGAAAAACGTAGTCATTCTTGAGCACAAAGGAGAAAACGATTGATGCTTTTCCCCACTTCATCATTATCTAGAAAAACCTTTGGTGAATCCTCCACTAAATGAACCTTCTGATGTCCTTTTAATTATCTTTCTAATTGTTTAAAAAGACAACCAAAAGCATGTACATTTAGTTATCAACCATGGTTCATATTGAACTTGCGAACTATCATGCATTGTCTATGTTAGTACAATATGTAGCTGTAGTATTCTAAATGCATGTCACATGGAAATATATAGATATACTTTCACATGTCAAAATCTACACCAGGATTTGTAATAAAAAACCACCCTTGCAACAAAGTAAAGAGCACACTTTGCAGGATATTAAATACACTTGCAAGAAAGTAAACACAATTGCAAAAAATTAAACACACTAGTAATACAAGGTGACTTGTTCAAGTGCTTTAGATGATCTTGAATTATGCAACAAAAATTCACATGAAATATAGTAACTAATGGATTTGTAACAATCCATAAGCTGTGAGAAACTCAAACCAAGCCATGCTATAAAGAATCACACCACAAAGGGAATTATGATTATGTAAAACAAAACGAAAAGTAAATCAGCGAATAGAGTAATTAGTTAAACTTGAAAAACAAAGTACTATAATGCTAATTGCATAGTCACAAAAACGTGAGTTGCAACATTAACCTAATGATCTTATATCTACAAGTATATTTATGCAAGAGTCACAGCAATAACCAAACCAAAAATTAGATTTGCAAGAGTTTTAATTGTGTATAGTTTCAAGAATTGCAACAATTTGTAAATATCCAAACTAAGTATTAGAGTTGCAATAATATGATAAACTGAGGAATTTCTAAAAATAAAGAAACACAAGTAAATACACAACTACACTATGATGTATAGACAATGCTTATTTAAGGAGGGGGCCTTACCTCCTTAGATGAGGTACTGGTTAAAGAAACAACAACACACTAGCCGATCCACACATCATCAATGTAAAGAATCAGGAACTTGTATTGTAGAAATGAAATTACGAGTACAAAATAACATTTAAATTCAAAGCTCACTAATCGATTCATTCTTTATTTTGTTCATCTATGGTTGTCCTGCTTATACAAATATCTGCACTAATTTAAGATTTTGATGGATAGTCATGAAATTCTAACTATTCCATCTAGTTACAATGAATTTCTTTCACAAGGTAAAAATTGGGAACACGCTGACTCGATTAGCTATGTGAAAAGTGATAGCTAGATCACACCTTCCTTATGAAGCAACCAATTTCCCTTGTCACTTTCCTATGTTAGGAGATTGGTTGGTTGATCAATTTGGTTGCTTGTTAGTGACAACTATGTCGTTGAGGTGACACATTATAACTACTATCCGTATTTGCAACAACAACCACTTGATTGAGAGTTCCAATGTTGCGTTAGAGTGAGTTGCAACAATGATGGGAAGTAGAGTTGCAACAATTATGAGTCACAACGTGAATGTAAACATATTGGAACCACAACACGTGTCTTTAGCTCGGAGTTGCAACAACTCAAAGTAGTAATAATTTAGAGTTGTCACTGCATTGGAAGGGTGAGTTGCAACAAATCACAACAAGGAGTTGTAACATATACCAATCAAGAGTTGCAACATTTAGCAACAGAGAGTTGCAACGCCTGGCAACTGGGAGTTGCAACACCTGCCAATCAATAGTTGCAACAAATAGAAACTGAGAGTTGCAACACTTGGTGATCGAGATTTATAACACCTATATCTAAGAGTTGAAACACTTGTATCTTGCTTTTATTTGTAGCTATGCCTCATGAATACTAGTGGTTAGAGTAGAAAGGTAATTATCTCCTGTGACACACAAGAATAAACATTAATATAACATATTAGGAGAATAAATGTACCTTTACTAAAAATGCATTCAAATAGGTAAAAAGGTTGTTGTATGGAGGTGAAAATGGGAAAAATATATGCAAAAATATCTTAGATGGGTGCTAGAAATATCCCAAATTGGGTGCCTATCATATCCCCCTAGCAAAACTTGTTGCATTTCCTTATGCAACTAATAATCAGTTTGAGTCTGAGCCATAATAACATCCATGGAGGTTGTTGATGCTGTAATCCATCTCCTCCGACTCATGAGCATGGTAGTGTCCCTTCCTTTCCTCAATTTTCCTCTAGCAAGAAATCTCTTCTTTTCTGGTCATATTATAATATTTCTAACACTTGGATAAAGGCAACCAAATATTTGGATAATGAAAGTTGAGTCCAACTCAATGTTTCCCACAACTATCTATACACCTAATATATTGTTGTACTCTCCTGAGGGCCAATGAAAAATTGTTAGGGTTGAAGGGATCTCTTCTGGGCATGTCCCCTATGGCTTGTCCCCAACTTTCAATGCACCTTTTCAAAACTATTATTGTTAGTATTTCAATATGTGTCTTATGACTTTCAATGTCATCTTGTTTGTTTTGAGCCATAAATTCTATGTGTATAGGGGAGTTTATCCATTTGTAATTTATTAGGAGGACATCCTGGGGTCTATAATACTCCCCTTCAACCCACAAATTAAACTTAAAATTGATTTTAGCCACATGATGGGAAATTTCAGAGCCATTGTGGTTATTCAAGAAATATGAAAAAGCTCACAATTGAACATCCCCTACAAAATGGTTAGAATTCCATATATGGTATTTGATGTAGTAAATGTTGTGCTAATATAGATGGCACAATTGATTCCTCTCCTCATTTGTGTATGCATAATAAGCACATAATAAGCCTCCAAGAATGTATTTGGAGAGGTGATTGTGTAGGGTTTAAAGGCCATGAGAGATTTTCTTTAGAATATGAACTACTTCTCTTGGAAGTACATACTGTACATAGGAGAAGGGGATCCACAACTAAGTGAACCTCAACTAATAATCCAACTTGGATCTTCTCAACTTCAATTTTATCCACATGTCTCTATAGCATGGTAATCTTTTCTACATCTTCACCCATTCCCTTCTTCCATTTCTCCTATTTGGTACTACAAATTTCCAAAAGCTCAGCGCATTTTTCTATAGGGTTTTTGACAACTTGTTGATGTTCCCTTATGGGCAATACCTTCTCCTCATAAGCAACCAATATCCCATTCCACATGTCTTCTTTGGATTTCTCCCACTAGTCTGGGAAGTTTACTTGAACTCCTTGGTGTTCCATTCAACAAGATTTGTTTGAACACTAAATTCTATCATCTTGGGTCCTTTTCTCTTCGTTTGGATAACCTTGTCTAGGGTTTCCTTCTCATGTGGTTCTACATGGGATATTTCCTTTACCTCTGGAAGAAGTTCCTTGTTTCCTCAACAACAAGGAAATCTACAGCTTGAGAAAGGCATTCTAATTTTTTGAAGGGCTTGCTTTCCTTGAACTCACTCTTCAACAATGTGATTGTGTTATGAAGTTTTCTATTGGGCTCTTGGCCAGAGATTTCAGGTTTCCTTTTGGCAAGAGAACTTGCTTTGTGAGTCAATTCATTCGGTTAATTATGCCCTTTTTCTTCTTGACACTAGCTTGCATTGTTATTTTTATGGGGGTTTTGGTAAATATACCCTACTAATATCTAACTCTGGGTCTAAAAAATTAAAGAGGCATTCTATCGAAGGTAATCCATTGCTCAAAGAAACTGATTGCATTAACTGCAAAAAAATAAATCCTCTTTGCTAAAGAAAGTAACAAAAATCAAATAACAAAATAGTGACCGTACTATTGACAGTTCTTTGATAATGACACTAAAAGTGTCAAGGCTTTTAATTACCTTTCTAATTGTCCAAAAAGACGACCAAAAATACTATACATTCAATTATCAGTAAAGGTTCATGTTCAACTTGCGAATTGTTGTGCACCATATATGCTAGTACAATATGTAGTTGTGGTATTCTAAATGCACGTCACAAGGAAAAGTATTGAGATGCTTTCACAAGTCACCAAGAGAAATCCACATCACACTTTGTAATCCAAAACACTCTTATAGGAAAGTAAAGAGCACACTTTGCAAGAAATTAAACACACCTGTAAGAAAGTAAACACATTTACAGAAATGTAATCACACATGTAGTAAATGGTGATTTGTTCAGGTGTTTTGGGTGATCTTGGATTCCACAGCAAAAATTCAAATGAAAAGAAATACTGATCAAACATGTAACAATCCACAAGCTATAAGAAACTCAAACCATGATATGTTATAAAGTATTGATCGCACTGAAGGCCCCTTGATCTCCTCAGGAATGCTAAATATCCAAGATCAAGTGTGCAAATGAGCTATAGAATCGTCGATTAAATAGATTTGGAAAAATTAGGGTTTATGATGTGCATGTCTAAAATGAAGGAAAAAGCGACACTTGGTAGAAGTTTCTAAAATAATGCAAGTGCCTCCTTTGGGATATTAAAAATAGATCCATATTTTTTAGGGTATCTTTTTTCCTTTTCTAGGAAACTTTCCATGCACACTGCCGGGAAAGACTGTGCAGTTATGGGATCTAGGCAATCTTCTGAGATCAGTGAGGGTTGCGCAATTTCTAGGTTTAGTGCTGGGCTTCCTCCCACGATTGTGCTGAAAATAGAAACAAGATAGAAGTCCTAAAAATAGCACCTCTATAAATACATTTCAGGATACATTCCAATTTTTGTTAGTCCCTAAACTAAAATTGAGAATTAAAATTTGAATTTGATCTTAGCAGCTATTTATAAAATAATTAATTAATTCATCTTGAGTTAATTAATTGTAGGAAATCAAACATGAAGTCTATGTGAAGAGATGCAACAGTTTCTCCATTGGTTGAGGAAGTTATCCCTTGATTAAAGGAGATCAGGATGAGTTTTACTTTGAGTTGTAATTAGTTAACTCAATTAACTGAGTTAAGTCCAGTTAGATTAGTGCAAATAGTTTGTTGAACTAATTATGAGTTCAGTTAGTTAATGCATGCATGCATGTAACTACTACACTTCAGATAACTGATTATTCTCTCATAAATAACTCATGCATTTCAGTTCAGTCATAGACCCAATTGAGATCAGATGATGGGACAGTGTACTATCAGTTGCATGAATATTCCATTGAGGATATCTGTTGCATGTAGAAGGAATTCATTCCTTGGAGATTGTGCAGTTACTTTTGAGTTTGATGAGTGTGTGATGAGGCCAATTCACACAGGTGGCAGCATTGGACCCCAAGAGAAACTGCACAAAGAAATAGGAGGCTTGGAGGGCTGAGGGAAGGCATATATTGTGTCTATTTAGTCTGTGAGATGTGTTGTTGGATTGTACTGAGAGCAGGATAACTTGTGAGTTAATGCTCTGTGTAATCTGAACATATTTCCACTGGTATGATAATACAGAGATCATGGTTTTTAGCTGAGGCTTTCCCCAGAGTATTCTTTTGTGTTCATGTGTGATTTATTTCTCATTCTCAGTTATATGCGTTCTATTTGATCTTGCTCAAAATCGATTAAGCTTCCGCAAGTTTGTTGTAGAAGTATATCTTGTATTTTGATTTAGTATATTACATAATCTGTTGATCTACAATGGGAATTTCTGCATGGTATCGGAGCAAAGGTGATCAAAGAGGACAACTGTATACAAAGAAGGGAGAAGTTCGAAGTTTCAAGTTCATGATTATAGAATTCGAATTCTTATCACATCTCAAATTTTCCCAATGGCGTTCAATGGTTTAAGACTTGAGTATGCCCTTGATGGCAACTTGAATTATATAGCCTAGATGGATTGCATGGAAGCAGTATTAGAGGACAATGGTCTAAAGGACTTCATTGATCAAGAAGTCCCCAAGCTAGCAGCAACTAATGCTACAGAATTGGCGGAATGGAATAAATGTGTGGCTAGAGTGAGGAGAATCCTCCTGGAGGGAGTTCGAGACCACATTGTCTCGAGCCTCCATGGGAAGGAGACACCGTTTTCAATGTGGAAGATCTATATCAGAACAACAATGATCAAAGGAAGATGGCGCTAAAAGACAAACTTCAGAAAATCAAGTGTGAAAAGGGTGACATGATCTCTACATATCTAAACAAGCTCACCACCTGTAGGGATGAGCTTGGAAGTGTAGGAATCACGACAACCGATGACGACATGGTGAGTCTTACTCTCCTCGGTCTTCCTACCAAGACTCGGTAAATGGAAGAGAGAAATTTCCATATTGGGAACAACTTTGGTCATATTTGATGCACGAGGAGATAAGAAGAAGCACTAGAGATGGATTTACATCAAAGCAAGATGATGAAGAAAATCTAGCCTTAGAGAGTAAGGCGAGGAAAGGGAAAGGGACGACATCCCATTCCAAATCCGGTTCTTCCCATGTTGGGAAGAAGTTTTACAAATCGAAAGTGCGATGCTTTCATTGTCATGAGGTGGGCCATTATGCTACGAATTGTCCACAGAAGAAATCCAAGAAGGGATCCTCGAAGGGATCAGACGGTGAGGCATTGGCCTCACAGTTCGAGTTGGATTTCTCTCTCATTGCATGCATGGTTTCATCCATGGTGGGATGTGTTTGGTACCTGGACAGTGGAGCCTCTTTCCACATGTCTGGCGACAAGAATCTTTTTAGTGCCTTAGAGGAGAAGGATCTCCAGATGCGGATCAAGATGGACGATGATGGAAAGAACCATGTTTCAGGTGAAGGTACGGTTGTGTTTCAGAGGGATCATGGAGTTCCTCTCACCCTGACTGATGTAAAGTATGTACCAGGTCTGAAGAAGAATCTTGTGTCTGTCGCTATGCTAGAATACAAAGGCTATGATGTAGTCTTTAGCAAAGGAAAGGTATTCCTAAGGCATATCGATACTGGACAAACCAAGAGGATTAGGATTCGAGTAAAGAATATCTATAAGCTAGAGGTAGACGATTGTGTTGCATTCAGACTCTCTTTGTCTCTGTCTGCTCGATGCTGCCTTTTCTCTGCAGGTCAACTCGGCTTCTCTGTTCTCTGCAATTCACTTCTTTCTCTACTTCTGTTCCCCTTGCTCTTTGTCTGTTTGTGGCTTAAAGCCAATCTGTTCCCTGACTGTTCGTTTCCTCTTCCCAGCTCTCTGGATCACCTGCCTTTGTCCGCTAGAATTCCCTGCTCTGCATCATCATCGCTGTGTATTACTGCACAGAGAGGTGGCCACTTGTTGCCTTATGGATTGAGTGTCAATTTTATTTTGAACGACCGTTATTTCCATTACTCCAGGATTTGCCTACGAAACTGATCCTTCTGCCAGCTCATCAGTCATGTCGAACCTCAAATGTTTATGTGCCTCAGTCTATTTTCTCGTCGAATCTGGTCATCCATCGGGTTAATTATCCACCGTTGATCTAGAGCCTCCAAATCCTACGGTCTCCGTCTATATCACGCGGGTAAATTGCTCGACTGTTACTCACGTGATGTAAGAGGTTTTCTCTCTCATTCACTGGACATGCATCACCCGGTGTATGGCATCGCATTGAACTCGGCCAAACCCGCTTATCGCTTTAAGTGCATGCGATATCCTGCTGGTTTTGGGCACGAGACCCGCCTTCTGACGTTTTCCGCACGGTTTCTTGTTTTCCCTCGTGATCGAGTGCTCGAGGCTTTCCTTCTCTGAGTGTTTTGTCCCGCGTTTGTGCCCATCGCGTATCAGAAACTACCTCTTTTTCTGGACCTGGGCTTCTAATTACCAATTTGTGTCCATGCGCAGTCTCCATGGGCCAACAGTCAATGCGCTTTGACCGAGGGTCCTAGTTGTTCCGTGCAGGCCACAATTGCCATTTTCCAAAGGTCATTTTTGATACTTGTTATTCATAAGATTTGATCTGACATAATTTTGAAACAGTCATGAGAGATGTTTAAGGATCCAATTCGAATCATGGCCTTCCCACTGAAAAATATTTTGGACCACCAAAAGTCGGTTTTCAAGCATTGACTAAGTGAGGATATAACTGTCTCACTTGTCCAATCTCTATCCACTTTGCATTGCTTGGCTTTGAACCCTTGAGTCAAACCCTGAGGTACTCAACATCTCCCCTACGCATCGTCCTCACCTTCTTGTCCAAAACTGTGTCTTCCTGCAATTCATTGAGATATTCAGGTAACAGAGCATCAATAGAAGGCAACTGACTTTGCTCTTCAGGATCTTCAATTAATGAAGGTTCAAATAGTCTCAAGCTGTATGCATTAATCACTGAGTAGATGTGCATGTAAGCTAGTAAATCAAGGCGAAAAGCATTCTCACCAATTTTCTCAAGTATCTTGAAAGGTCCATACCTTATTAGCTTTAGCTTTTTACCTTCACCTTGCATTTGGTCTTTGCTGATATATAGCCAGACTTGATCACCAAATTGGAAACTATGCTCCATCCGATGCTTGTCATGCCTTGCCTTGTATTTGGGTTGGCTCTTTTCCAGCTGTTCCCGTACTATTTGGTGAATCTCTTGGATTTTTTCAATGAATTTGTTTGCCTTGTCCACATCATTGTGTCAATCACCTACTATGTCTTTACCAAAGACAAAATCCAAGGGAGACCTTGGCGTGAAACCAAAACAAGTCTCAAAAGGAGATCTCTGTGTAGAAGAATGTTTTGTTCGGTTGTAAGCATGCTGCACATAACACAAATGTTCATCCAAAAGTTTGGGATGCTTGCTGCAATAGCCTTTGAGCAACTGGATCACTGTCCTCTTGACTACTTCTCTTTGGCCATCTGCCTGTGGATGAAAGGCTATGATTTTCTTTAGTCTGGTGTCCATCAGTTCCCACAGACTCGACCAAAACTTCCCAACAAATCGGGTGTCTCGATCAGATACAATGGAAGTGGGTAATCCAAAATGAACCCATACATGCTAAAATAACAACTTTGTAGTTTCTTAAGCTATAATCTATTTATTACAAGGTATCAAAATACACATTTTGCTGAACCTATCCATAACAACATATAAATAGTCATGACCTTTCCTAGATTTAGGCAGTCCTCCAACAAAGTCCATGGAAACACTTTCCCAAGGATGAGAAGGAACTAGAAGTGGAGTGTACAAGCCTAGTTTTCTATTGCTGGGCTTGCTTTTAGCACACATGGTACACCCTCTTGCATATCTAGAAACTGTCTCATTCATTTTTGACCAATAAAAAAATCTTTGCAGTTGTGGAACCATTTTACTCACACTAAAGTGACCTTATATTAGAGAAGTGTGTGCTTCTCGAATTATCTTTACTCTTTCAGTTTACGGAATGCATAGCTTCCCACAATGATACAAGAGTTGGTCCTTAATGTGATAATCCAATTCTCCTACTTGTTTGCCTTGACTTAAAGTTGCATATCCATCTTTGAAATCTATATCTTGAGCAAATTTTTCAATGTAGCTCTCATGTAGTACTGAATTATGCTTAAGTATAGTGGATGCATTTATAATAGGTCTAGACAACATATCTACAACTTTATTGTGTGTGCCCTTTTTATATTTGATGACTAAATGAAACTGTTGTAGAAAACCCATCCACCTATAGTGTCTTGATTGTTGCAACTTAGTTTGGGAGTGTAGATATTGAAGTGGTTGATGATCAGTATGCATAACTGTCTCTTTTCCCATTAAGTAATGCTTCCACTTTTTCACAATTTGTACTAATGCATACAATTCTTTATCATATGTTGGATAGTTAACTACTGTAGAATTAAATGTCTCAGAATGATAACATATGGGTTTACCGTGTTGTATCAACACTGCTCCCATGGCATAGTCACTGGCATCTGTTTGGATCTCAAATGGTCTTTGAAGATATGGCAATGCTAGTACTAGTGCTGTACTAATCTTTTCCTTCAAGTTGTCAAAGGCTTTCTGCTGTTTTCCTCCCCACTGAAACACCTTTTTCAATCTTGTCAAAGCATGTAAGGGAGCTGCAATTAAGGAAAAGTTATAAATGAGCTTTCTCCAATATTGTGCTGCTCCTAAGAATCTTCTCACTTCTGTAGCATATTTGGGTTTAGGCTAGTTTATAATGGCTGCAACTTTAGAGGGATCTATCTTCAATTCACCACCCCCTACTATATGTCCCAAATAATTCAAAGATGTTTTGCCAAATTCACATTTTGAGAGTTTAACATAATGTTTTTCTCTTTTAAAAACATCTAGTGTTTGCTTAACATGCTTTAAAAGTTCTTCCCATGTTTTGCTAAATATAAGAATGTCATCCAGATATACAATAATGAAATCATCAAGAAAAGGTCTAAGTACATCATTCATTATTCTCATGAAATTAGCAGGAGCATTAGTTAAGCCAAAAGGCATAACCAACCACTCATACAATCCCTGCTTTGTTTTGAAAGCAGTCTTCCATGCATCTTGTTCTGCAATCCTAACCTGATGATATCCACTATGCAAGTCTAGCTTAGAAAAATAAACAACTTCCTTTAACTGATCTAATAGATCATCTATGCGAGGAAGGGGATAACAATTTTTGACCGTTATCTTATTTAGTGCTCGGTAATCAATGCACATTATCCATAAGCCATCTTTCTTTCTCACCAAAACGATTGGTGATCCACATGGTGATGTGCTAGGTCTAATGAACCCCTTCTCGAGCAACTCTTTCACCTGCTTCTTGATTTCTGCATTCTCCAAAGCGGACAACCTATACATCCCAATGTTAGGCAATGGAGTATCTTGCTGCAAATTAATATCATGCACTATTTCCTTTTTGGGTGCTCGACCTTTAGGTTCTTGAAACAAGATATCATATTCTGAAATAACTTTTTCTAAATTAGCTTTCTGTTTAGAATCACATCTTTTAAATACATTGGTTTTATTAGGTTTCTTTTCCTTTACAACCATCAATAAAAATTGTTTGCATGAATTCACAATTCATTTCATCTGCCCTGAGTTTATGAGATTATAATTATTCTTGAGCTTATGAGCTCTTACAAAGTATTCGATTCTATCTTTAACGAGTAGATACTTGTTCTCAGCTCTATAGAAAACAGCTTTTCTATCATACAAGTAAGGACTTCCTAGAACAATTCCACATATATCTAGAGGAATTATATCTAACTCAACCTCATCTACAAATGTTGACCCAAAAGAAAACTTAAGTTTACATTTTCTAGTCACTTGTAGTTGTGCTTTATCACTTAACCAACCTAATGGGTATGGTTTCTTGTGAGGTGTAGTCAGTGTTAACACCCAGGTTGTTCCCTATGACTCCCAAGGGAATACGGCCGGGGTAACCACTAACCAATCTTTGGATTATAGATCCTAGCCTATCTATAATCAGAGAGGGCTCTCTCTTTAAGTTTCAGCTATGCTTTGTGAGTATTTTAGGCTAGTTAAAAGTTTCAGTTTCCCGTTTAAGGCTTTGGTTGGTGAAATTTTGTTGTAAGAAGGGCATGAAGAGTGCAGAAACATGCTAATCCATTGGGCATATGGAGTCAAAAAAGTGAGATAGTTCTGGTGCCTGTGATGGAGAAAGTTTTGCTGCAAGGCTAGATGGCTATTGTTAATATAATTTCTGATTTAGTGAGTGAAACAATGGGATATGGAGTTACCAACAGTGTGATATCAATTTGAACAACAATCTCTACTTAGTAGCATAAATGAATTACCAAATAGTGACTGTGAGATATTCAGAGCTTATTGGAGCAGTTAAGAAACCCAATTTAAACAGCTGAAAGTTATGAAAAACATTTATAGTGAAGATAGATTGAGATCAGGGTGTCTCCATGGACAAATCCTGAGCTATTCTTTTTCTTTCTTTCCTAGATTTAGAACAACATGTGAAAGTTATGAGTTAAAACAAATAACAGAAACATTAACAGAGATAGAGAAACACTTATTATATCAAGCCATAGCACTAGAATCCTATAGCATTCGATGGTTCCAATCACAGCATGCACCAGTAAGACTCAGTTCCTGTAAACTCCAAGCTTTATTTATAACATGCTTCTGAAATTTACAGCCGAGTTCTCATTTCTTCATAAGAGAACAACAAAACCAACAACAACCCCTCGAAAGTTTGTGCGAGGGGGAATATATACAATAGGTTTTACAAAATATCTGAATGCTGAGTCATTTGATACATTAACTATGCTCACCAACTTTACAAAATATCAGATAAGAAAGTTATTGCTACTCTGAATGTAAGATAAGTGGTCTTTAATGCTGTCAGGCCTCTTCTTGACCTTTGGAGGAGAGTGAGTCGGTTGAGCGTTCTGCTTTAATGCTGAATGATGTGAATGATGTGTCTTTATACTCTGTCATGCTGTAGCTTTTCTCGGCCCTGCTAGCTGTAGCTGTCGTTGTTGCTTTTGGTGGCCGAATCTTCCTGTTGAGGTGGCTCATTCCACCTTTTGATCATAGTATATGCATCACACTTTCTGAATGTGATGACTTATATATTTCGATGAAAAAACTTTGATGAAACCCCTTGTTTATAATAATAACTGTATCATTGAGGTCCACCATTCCTGCGTAGGCAATTGATGCCTCAAAATTGCATCCAAGGTCCCATCTGCCTCTGTGTATTTGTAGAAGTTCGGAGGCACTTCAAATAGATGGCTAATCTCATTCATAATAAAAAAAAAATTCTCTACTCTGTCATAGAGACTTTGCCCAGATGCTGGCCCTGTT
>APFE031167685.1:0-16332 GCA_000404065.3 Pinus taeda | reverse complement strand
TGTATAAATATGTATTATAACATTGAAAGGAATATATGAAAAATCAAGCTGGTAGTCCCGGTTTTGGGATCCAGGGGAAAATATCTGTGTATATGTGTTTTATGTGTTATGCTCTCGCATTGTTTATTTTATGTGTTTTAGAATTCATATGCAGGGAATTTCTGTATAGGGTTAAAACCTACAAATCTCCCGCAGTCAAGTTCCAAGAGGGGATTGTTAGAGTGTATCTCAAAAAGTTGAATCGATCAAGTTACCCATGGCTTTTGGCTTCATGTTTATGAGCACCCATGGTTTTTCCAATGGTATTCATCTCCATATGTAGCCTATTTAAAGGTCGATAAAACCCATGTTAAATAGTCTCAGTGGCCAATGAAAACACAACAACGATGTCTTTAGACACTATTATCTTTCTTTATGCTCTTTGATCCTTGCAACAACCCTAGTGAAAATTCCATGTAATAAAAGTTAATAACGACAAAAATAATAACCACAGTTGATGGGACACTTATTCCAAGCTAAATTTTGGGCAAGACATCCTAGTGTGGGTGTTCATTTGGTTGTTAATAGCTAAGGAAATGGCTAAGGATTTGGAAAGGAAAATGGCATTTTTGGCACATTTATTTATGAAAATAATGAAAATTAAGAGAAAAAGAAAGTGAAAGGCCACAGATTGCGTGTGAGAAGGAAAATGAAGGAAAATAATGGAAAATGAAGAAAATAGAGGCCTCGTTCACAAAAAGGGTTCTGAGGATTAGTACACAGACTTTTGTCATTTTAGTGTTGGATTTGCCTCATTATTCTCTCTCTCTCTCATACTCTTGGAGGCTTAGAGTTTTCTTGGAGAACTCTTGGAGGGTGTGGCATTCTTGGATTTTTGGAGAAAGAAGGAAAAGGAAGAGCAGGAAAGTGAAAGAAGGCATCAATATCAACAACTACAATAGGATTTTCTTGCAGGTACCGAGTTGCATGTATGTTTTCCTCACTAGTTTCGACATGCATGACATATGCATGTTGATTTTTGGTCATGATCAATCACTGGCATGAAGAATTCCTAGATTGAAAGTGGATTTCCTAGCCTTTACATTTCCTGGATAGCCATGGAGATTGTGGGTTTATTTCCTTGTTTTGTTTTGGTTGGTTCTCATGTTTTCATAGCTTGGGTTGAGTTATTAGTTCTTGGAAGCCCTAGTTGGAAAAACGCTCTGGAACCCTGTAACAACTTGGGTTGAGTTACTAGTCCTGGAAGCCTTGGTTAGACAATGATCTGGAAGCCCTTGGTGGGTTGAGTTACTAGTCCTGGAAGTCTTGGTTAGAAAGACTCTCTAGAAGCCCGACGGTAGCTGTGGGTTGAGTTACTAGTCCTAGAAGCCTTGGTTGGAACAAAATCTCTGGAAGCCCTAGAAGGCTTGGATGGAGACCAATCTGATGATGGTTTTTTGATATCCAACCATGAGTTAGAATTGTTATTTGATGGGTTGAGGTGGATGGCCTCTGGAAGCCCTAGATGGTTTTGGATTGATGTGTTCTATGAGATCCCACATTCATGCTTGGAATATGGCATGAGGGTGAACGACTGAAGAGAGATTTGGCTCATCCATTCTACGGTCGGGTGGAACATGGAAGTACCATCCCGGGTTTGGACTTTGAATCATCAATATGAGGTTATTTCTACTTTTATTTATATGATTTGGTTTATATGCTTGTGATTTCATGAGTATTTTTGTTGATATTATGATGTTTATTTATGTGTTTTATGACAGAAGCTATGTAGGGCTCTCATCATGTTTTTACTTGTAAATGAATGATCAATGTGTTTATGACCTAATGGATGAAATGGAAGTTTATTTGTTGAGGCATCAATGTTTCTTAGCGATTCTCAACTAAGTACGAGAGATACTTTGATGATAGGGAAAAATAATGCTATGAGCTAAAGATGGGATCAATGACAGATGTGAGTACACTAGCAAGTTCATGGAGTTACTGAGGTATGTGCCTTATCTCACAGAGGAGAAGGACAAGATTTAGAGGTTCATTAGTGGATTACCAGTTGCATTCAAATACATGAGTGAGTTCGATGAGCCTAGATCATTGGAGGAGGCCATCCAAAAGCTAAGGAATTGCTATGAACAATCGAAGTGCAAGTCTGAGACTAAGCTGGATTGGAAAGGTAATGCAAAGAATAAAGGAAAATGAGACAAGAAATGAGCAAGACCTGAGGGTACAGATAATAAAGAGAATGCAACACCATCTAAGAGTTCAATGCATCAGATAGAGGGCAGGGATTGCGATCAAGAGAACAGAACAAGGAGACAGGATGGAAGCATATAAAATGTTTGACTTGTGGCAAAGATCATCGCAGGAGATATTGTTGAAAAAATCAAGGTGGTAGGCCTTAGATATAAATTGCACATTATGTAAAGACTATTGGGGATGTTGGTTAGAGTGTTCCTCATATTTATGTAACATTGGATAACAAACATGCAAACCATCAGGTATTTTATCAAGTTATTTCTATTTTGATTTACCTTGGATCTAATTATGTCTATGTTAGTCTTGACTTGGTGGATAAGTGTGGTTTGAATAAGAAACTGCATGCAAAATATTGGTTAGTGCAGTTGGCTATAGGTACAAAAAAGCAAGTTCATCATTAGATAAGAGCTTGTACATTTGATTTGGATGGTATGCCTACCACAACACATTTGAATGTATTACTGTTAGGATCATACAACATGTCGGTGGGCATGAATTGACTATATATTCATAGAACCAAGGTGGATTATTAAGAAAAAATCTATTGAGTGCTTGGATGACAATGGGGAACCAAGAGTCGTATATGGTAAGAAGAAAGCTACATCAATTAGGATGGTGATAGCTATGAAAGCAAAGCATAGCCACAGGAAAGGGTGCAAGCTATTCACAATGCACATTTCTAGCGATAAGATTAAGGAAGTTGAGGATGCAGATGTCTTGAGCAAGTACCGAGTTCTACAATAGTTCAAGGATTTATTTCCCAATAAAATTTCAGAGTTTCCACCTCACAGGGAGGTAGAATTTTCTATTGAGTTAGTGTCAAGGGCAACTCCAACATCAAAAGCACCTTATAGGATGAGCACACCTGAGTTGGTAGAGTTAAAGTTGTAGTTGAAGGAAATGTTGGACAAGGGATAGATTAGGCCAAGTGTATCACCATGGGGCACACGAGTATTGTTTGTGAAGAAGAAAGATGGTACTCTCAGATTATGCATTTAATATAGGTAGTTGAACAAAGTGACCATTAAGAATAGTTATCCATTATCGAGGATTGATGACTTGTTCGATCAGTTGAATGGAGCACTAGTGTTCTTGAATATTGATATGAGATCTGGATATCACCAGGTAAACATCAAACATGAAGACATATACAAGAAAACTTTCCGGACTAAATATGGGCATTATGAGTTTGTTGTAGTTCCGTTCGGTTTGAATAGTTCTCCAGCTACATTTATGTGTTTGATCAATAACGTGTTGCTTCTGTATTTGGATAATTTTGTTACTGTGTTCATTGATGACATATTGGTATATTCTAAAAAAGAGGAAGATCGTGCAAGGAATTTAGCAGCAATGTTGAGGTTGTTCAAAGAGCATCAATTGCATGCTAAGCTCAGCAAGTGTAGTTTCTTTTAGATTGAAGTACACTACTTGGGACATGTTGTCTCCAAGGAGGGCATTGCAGTAGATCCAGAAAAGATAAGGGCCATCATGGAGTGGGTAGCTCCTAAGAATGTAGATAAGGTGAGATCTTTTATGGGGTTGTCGGGCTATTATAGGAGGTTCATTAGGAACTTCTCACGGATTACTTATCCTATCATATCATTGCAGAGGAAAGGTAAGAAGTTTGAATGGACAGAGGAGTGTGAGGCTAGTTTTGAGCAGCTTAAGTAGTTGTTGACACATACACCGTTGTTAAAGATTGTAGATCTAGACAAAGAGTTTGTAGTATGCACATATGCTTGCAAGAAAGGACTTGGTGGAGTCTTTATGCATCATGGAAAGGTGGTATTCTATGAGTCGTGAAAATTGAATGAGCATGAGAAGAACTACCTGGCACATGATCTTGAGTTGGCATAAATTATACATTCGTTGAATATGTGGATACATTATCATCTGGGTAGGAGATTTACATTGATGAGCAATCACAATGGTTTGCAATATCTATTTGACCAACTGAATCTGAATGGTAGGTAGGCTCGGTGGTTGGCTACGATCAGTGAGTTCGATTTCGAGATTAGATATATCAAAGGTAAAGAGAACATAGTGGAAGATGCTCTTAGTAGGCATATACAAATAAATCACTTAATAGTTATGAGATCCTATGGTACAGACTTACACGATAGGACCTTGCGGGAAAGTAAACAGGATGTGAGATATATGGAGATTATGCACATGTTGCAACAAAGTATGGGTATAGTTAAATTTTATAGTACATGTACATGTACAGGTGATGGTATAGGTACAGGTCATGGTAAATATACAAGTACAAGTGAAGGTGCACAAGATGTGGACTATTCCTTATAATAGATGGATTGGTTAGGTTCAAAGACGAGATATATGTGCTAGATAGTAGTGAGCTCAAGAAGGTGATCTTGAGGATGTTTCATGCGAAACCATATTTAGATCTCCTAGGTTATCAGAAGACACTCACAGTGGTGAAGAGATTTTATTATTGGTCGAACCTGAAGAGGGATGTAGTCGCGTTTGTGGCTAGGTGTTTTGATTGTCAGCATGTGAAGGTAGAGTGTAAGCATCTGAGTGGATTGCTACAGCTGATTGCGATTACAAAGTGGAAATAGGAAGTCATTTCCATGAAATTCATTATAGGTTTGTTGAGGATAGTGAGACAACATGATTCCATCATGGATGTTGTGGAAAAATTGACAAAGGTTGCACACTTCATTCTAGTGAAGTCTACATTCTCACCTAGCAATATAGCATGGGTATTCATCATAGATGTGGTCATATTACATGGTGTTCCAAAGACGATTGTGTCAGACAAGGATGCAAAGTTCAGTTCTAATTATGGAATAATTTGTTTGTAGGTTTGGGCACAAAGTTGGCCTTCAATACAAATTATCATCTACAGACAGATGGATAGACAGAGAGGGTCAACAAGATATTGGAGAACATGCTAATGATGTATGTGATGCATCAAAAATGGAAGAGGGAAGAGTATCTTCCACTGGTAGAGTTCTCTTATAAAAATGGGTATCAAGAATCTTTGAGGATGATTCTGTTTGAGGCATTTTATGGGAGGAGTTGTAATACTCCCATCAATTGGAGTGATCTGATTAACAGGGTGTTGATTGGACCAGACATGGAACAGGAAATGCTAGCAATCAAGAATAATATAAAGGCAACACATGATAGGTATAAGAGATATGCACATAGGAACAGGTTGTTCGAGGAGTTCCAGGTTGGGGAACAAGTGTACTTACGCTTCAATCCAAAGAAGATCTCCTGCGGATTGGATCATGTGCCAAGTTGGCACCACAATTTTATGGACCCTTCAATATCATTGAGAGGATTGAGCAAGTATCCCATCGACTTGTACTGCCTCTGAAAATGAGATTCCATGATGCTTTACATGTGCCATTGCTTAAGAAGTATGTTAAAGTTCCTGGTCATGTGATTGACTGGTCTGTATTGCAGGTGGAACCAGATGGAGAATTCCAACTAGAGCCTCAGTGTATATTGCAGAAAAAGGTGCTCATTCTCTGGAACCGAGAAATCGAGCAAGTTAAGGTGCAATGGAAACACTTTGGGCCCAATGAAGCTACATTGGAAATGGAGGATCAGATGCGGATATGTATCCTTCCTTGTTTGCCGGTTGAGGCAAAGCAGTTTTGGTGTGGTGTTTTGGTATATATCTTGGTATATGTCTTGGTATATGTTTTGTTGATGTTTGGTATAATTACATATGTATATGGATGAAGACCGCCATGATCTATGTTATAAATCTCCAATAAGTGGTATGGGTGTCATATCATTATGATGTTATGTTTTTATGTTGGTTTGCTTCTCAGCAGGTTGATCATTGTAAATACCGCAATGAGCTAAGTTATAAAGATCCATCAATATTATATTTTTCTTACAATATTGTGGTTATAGGTGTTGTTAAACACCAAGGACGATGTTCCCCTAAGGGGGGGGGGTTTGTAACAACCCTAGAGAAAATTCCATGTAATAAAAGTTAATAAAGGAAAAAATAATAACCACGATTGATGGGACACTTATTCAAAGCTGAATGTTGGGCATGACATCCTAGTGTGGGTGTTCATTTGGTTATTAATGGCTAAGGAATTTGGAAAAGGAAATGGCTAAGGATTTGGAAAGAAAAATGGCATTTTTGGCACATTTATTTATAAAATAATGGAAATTAGGAGAAAAAGGAGGTGAAAGTTCACAGGGTGCATGTGAGGATAAAAACGAGGGAAAATAATGGAAAATGAATAAAATAGAGGCCTCATTCATAAAGAGGCTTTTGAGGAACAATACATACTTTTCTCAATTTAATTTTGGATCTCTCTCATTGTTCTCTCTCTCTATCATACTCTTAGAGACTTAGGGTTTTCTTGGATCACTCTTGGAGGGTGTGGCATTCTAAGATTTTTGGAGCAAGAAGGAAAAGGAAGTCTATCAGGAAATCTCAAGAAGGCATCTTGATCAACACCTAAAACTAGATTTACTTGCAGGTATCGAGTTGCATGTATGTTTTCCTCACTAGTTTTGACATCCATCGCATATGCATGTGGATTTCTGGTCATGATCTATCACTAGCATGGAGGATTGCCTAGATTGACAGTGGATTTCCTAGCCTTTCCATTTCCTGGATAGGCATGGAGATTGTGGGTTTATTTCCTTGTTTTCTTTTGGTTGGTTCTCATGTTTCCATATCTTGGGATGAGTTATTAGTTCCTGAAAGCCCTTGTTAAACAAATGCTTAGGAAGCCCTATAACAACTTGGGTTGAGTTACTAGTCCTGGAAGCCTTGGTTGGACAAACGCTCTGGAAGCCCTTGCTGGGTTGAGTTACTAGGCCTCGAAGCCTTGGTTGGACAAATTCTCTAGAAGCCCTTGGTGGGTTGAGTTACTAGTCCTGGAAGCCTTGGTTGGAGAAATTCTCTAGAAGCCCTTGGTTGGTTGAGTTACTAGTCCTGGAAGCCTTGGTTGGAAAAACGCTCTAGAAGCTTGACGACAACTGTGGGTTGAGTTACTCGTCTTGGAATCCTTAGTTGGAACAAACACTCTAGAATCCATGGAAGGCTTGGATGGAGACCAATATGATAATGGTTTTGTGATGTCCGACCGTGAGGTGGAATCACTGTTTGATGGGTTGAGGTGGATGGCCTCTAGAAGCCCTAGATGGTTTTGGATTGATGTGATCTATGAGATTCGACATTCATGCTTGGAATATGGCATGAGGGTGAATGGATAAAGAGAGATTTGGCTCCGCCATTCTACAGTCAGGTGGAACGTGGAAGTCCCATCCCAAGTTTGGATTTTGCATCATCAATATGAGGCTATTTCTACTTGTATTTATATGCGTATTATATTGGATTATATGTGGTTTATATGGCTATGATTTCATGAGTATTTCTGCTTCTATTATGCTGATTATTTATGTGTTTTATGAAAGAATCTATGTATGGATCTCATCATGCTTTTACTTGTAAATGAATGATTAATATATTTATGACCTAATGGATGAAATGACAGTTGATGTGTTGAGGCATTAATGTTTCTCAACGATTCTCATCTAAGTACAAGACCCCTATGCTCAGATATGTTATTACACTTGTATATTACATATTCGTGATATGGTTGACGAAATGTCTGTCATGGCTAGTAGGGGTCCAGTCAAGGTCTCATTCAAGTTATTGCTTTCATACTATCATTTTCTTGTTATATTAATGTTCTGAAGATGTGATTCAATTTTGGGTAGTGACATGGGCTCTGGACCTAAAAAATTGGCTCAAATCCCGAGGACACTAACACAACGCTTAGCAAAAGAGTACCTGGGCACTAGCTTGCAGGCATGTGAGAGCGTCCAGAGGTCCCCGAACGTTGGCATGCCCATAGCATGAGAACGTCTAGAGGTCAAGTTGTCTAAAAGTTCAGTGGGACCCAAGGGCTAGTTGGCAGAAAGGTTAGATTGGTTTCAGAAGGTCCTAATGTTGACGTTGAATATCTGTATGGAGTGCTTCTATCAGTTCCACTTCCTTAACATGACTTAGGAGGTCAAATCATATCATAGTAGCCTCTAATCGCATGTTTACCCTGGCTTGTCGGTTGCTTGGGTAGATGTGTGAGGAGGGTGGCTACAATCCTAACAAAAATGAACAACATTAAACCATCTGTGGAAAAACATCAAAATACAACATTTATTGATATGATGATTCATACATTATATATTTAAAAAATAGATTACCTGAGACTATCAATAGAAGCCTGGAACTTGGAAACTAATGATTTGTGAAACTAATAGGGCAATATAAATAGTCAATAAGAGGAAAATTTCAACTAAACAAAAATTAATATAGCACTAACAATTATAAGCTCGGTAACAACACAAGAAATTCTACCAATAATCAATAGTACACAATTATATCTAATAGCAAATTGAGTACCAATAGAAGAAAATGTGTAGCACTAGAACAACACTTGAATAATCGAAAATGAAACATTTAACCAAATACTTTATTAAGGATGTATGGACACCTACTCAACTCAAATTGAGTTGTTCTATGAATGTTTCCCTTCGTCAAGAACAATATCTCAGAGACTATCTGCAATAACACATTCCTTAAGAAGGATCCCCACTATGAGATGTAAGAACATTTTGTATGCTTATGTTCCCACCTTAGTTTTGTTTCCTTTTGTGAGTTGCATAACTATACTTGACATATAACTTTGTTTAAATAATAGAAAAGTATAATTATTTGTAATAAATTTTATCTTAGCACAAAATTGGTAACTGACAGAAATTATAAATGACTATTAAAATTTCTAATAACCCACATAAACTTCAAAATGGCAATAATGAACATTGAAGAAGGTTATGATTGGAAATGCCAACAGTTACACCTTCTCAAACACTCTTGCTCCATAACAATAATAACACTTAATGTTGTGTTTTAGGGCCCACCCATGTAGCATACCCCAATGGTAAAATATTCCACTCAATGAGGTATTTTGGTAGTACCTTAGTATTCAACTTCTTCTCTAGAGTTTCCAAATGTACTATAGAATTAAAATAAGTTGGCCATCATCTGGAGGAGGCACAAATTTATTTTCTGAGGTGTAACATGTCTTAAAAGGACCAATGTGACCAATAATAGGGAAGGAATTGCTTTTCACTAAGAAATCCTTATATTTAATACGAGGTTGGTACAATATATATGTGATTCTTGTAGAAAACCAGATCATCTAATAATATGTACCTGCTATGTTCTTGTTTCACCTTCCTTGGTTCTTATAACTTAGTAATGGCCTTCTCATCATAGGCATGTTCAACTAATATGTCTCTTCTTTTCACCTAGGTTTCACCATAAATATTACTTGTAATTTGGGAATTGAGATAACGAATATACAATCACATAATTAGTTAAATCTTAATTAAGAGGTGGAAGGAGATGCCCATAGGATTGCTAAATTGAAAAAGTTACATCTTGATTTATATAATCAAACAAATAATAATTGACATATTAAATTTAAGGTTTTTAGTATATTTTTTAATTTATATATATATAGTGTGCATTGTAACAAATATGTTGTACTTTTATTGACATCTCTATAAGAAATGATTAAACATAAATGAGAAATTGAACTCCTCCGCTAGGTACCTTATGCCTGCAAAGATTTTCATTGTAGTGTAACTTTCTTGTTAAATTTAACCTCTTGCAACATTTTTTAGACGATATATAGAAACTCTAATTTGGATTGTATTTCAATGTCCATTTTGATTGTGTTTCATTATCCTTAAATTTCACTTGATTATTTCCTTGCACATCCCCCAATCCTATCCGCATTCCTTTGCACCTCTCGGTGTAATTGATAGTAGTATGATGTTATTATGTAATATATTATATAGTTATCAACAACTATTCTATTAAAAAAAAATCAAAATTATGAATTTTTCGTGGGTGGCATTTATTTTTAATTAAAAAAAACATTTGAATTAATGATTTTTCCATACTTCTTGTAATTTATTGTTTAATATTCATTATAACCTTTTGCATCAAGGATATATGAAGTTTAATAAAAAGTGTTTTCATTAACATGTTGCTAGAGGTAAATCCCTTGGACAATGAGAAAATGGAGGTGTGAAAGAGAGTAGAATACACATTATGTTTAACTTTAGCCATAATCACCAGTGGCTCAAGCAAGGATGACCTCAAGATGAAGTTTTAGTTAAAGAATTGGGGAATAGAGGAAATGTCATCTTGTTGGATATAGATAATATTAAAAGTATTATTACATCTAAATTGAAATAGATTTTGTGGTGAAATATAGATTAGAAAATGAAAGGAAGCTAACCTACTACAAAGAAGTGGTCATCCTTAATTTAGAAAATAAAAAATATCTTTTAATTCTAAATAGCACAAGGAAGAAAATCAACATTGCTAAAACAAGAACCAACTTCTACGAGTTTCATATGAAATTTGACATTGGACAACTCTCTAAACATTGTGGGATGCAAGAATATCTCATCTTTGTGACACTAAGAGGGTTGAAAGTGAAATGAACTTTCCCTAAAGTGCCTCACATATTTCCAAATTAAAATTTAATATCAAAATATTTGTTACAACTTTCTTAACCTCTCCAATCATAAAAAATAGTAATCTTGTAACTCTTCTTTTAATGTTTATTTTAATACAAAATAAGATTAATCCAAATTTTTTTATCAAAATCACTATAAATCATAAAAATCTAAAATCAAGAATAAATAATCTCATACCATTTTTTAATACCATAAATCGGATTTAATCATTAATACCAAAAATTTTGTTAATAAATAGATTAGAAAGTAAAAGAATAAATATCTTACATGCACATTATAATTATAATTATTTAACATAAACAACAACAATTAATAAATAATAAAACACTTTACTATGCCATAGAAATGCACACTGTAACGGTAAGGGTAGTTTCAATATAAATATTATCGTTGTTTGAAGTTAAATAACGAGGAGACGCCAATTAAATAAATGGATCCATGTTTATTGCCACAAACCCCTTTATATGAAGTGAATAAATTATTAAACCAGAAACAATAAAAAATTGCTCCGCAAAGAACGCAACAAAGCTTAGGAGTGAATTGACTTGAGCTCCATACGGAATTTCCTTTTACCCCTTAATGCCCTTTTCCACCACCGGATTTCTCGCAATTGATGTGATTTCCACGACGACCTGTTAACGCCCTTTTCCACCACAAAGGACAAACCACTTATACGAGATTCTCGCAATTAATTGAAGTCACACCACCAACGGATTTCCATAAATAAATTAATTAATTGCCTTCCACTCAGATCAACTTGAACATCTCGACCTGGAATTGTCAATACCTCAGTCAGTGCTCCACAAAGACCAATATCGTCTGGTCGGCCATTTCAAGTCAATGTTTTTTTTAAGTCATTTCTTTATCCACCACCACGATGACCTGCCTCAATACCCCCCTCAATACGCACATTCCCCTAAGTCTATATATATCTATCTTTGTGTTACCAAACATCATAACAACTGTGAGGGACGTTTGCGTTTCAATTAAGAGCGCAGAAATGGATCATCATGCTCTCTGCAACATCATCATGCTCTCTCTTATATTCGCACCCTCTCTTCTTGCTGCTGCTGATCATTCAACCTGGAACCCATTGGAGGAGGAGGAGGGTCACCATGAAGGGGACTTGGACGCTCTTCTCTCCTTTAAAAAGCATATCAAAACCGACCCAGCGCGAAAGCTGCGCAACTGGACAGTTCAGAATTCAAAGCAGCTATGCTCCACTTGGTATGGTATTCGCTGCACTCAACACTCTCTAAGAGTTATTGCCATAATACTTCCT
Source organism: Pinus taeda (assembly GCA_000404065.3). Taxonomy (NCBI): domain Eukaryota; kingdom Viridiplantae; phylum Streptophyta; class Pinopsida; order Pinales; family Pinaceae; genus Pinus; species Pinus taeda. Next base: position 4,235 of record APFE031167685.1, on the reverse strand, counting down.
GTTCCTCGATGAATCGACGTGGAGTATGATCCTCGGGGGGATCCTAAATACGCACTGGGAGGTACCCTCTCCCCCTCTCTTGGCAGCCTTTCTTCATTAAAGACGTTGAATCTTTGTGGCAATAATTTCACAGGAGTGATTCCACCTGAACTCGGGCAGCTTCAAGCCCTCAAATTACTTGACCTCAGCTATAATATGCTTGAAGGATCTATGCCAGCTTCATTGTCTAATTGCACAGCCCTTCGATGGATCGACCTTTCATCGAACTGGTTCTGGAATGAGACGATGCCATCTGAGTTTGGTCGTCTAGTCCACTTGCAACATCTCGACTTCTCTTGGAATCATCTGAGTGGAAGTATTCCAGCTTCATTGTCTAATTGCACAGCCCTTCGATGGATCGACCTTTCATCGAACTCGTTCTTGAATGAGACGATGCCATCTGAGTTTGGTCGTCTAGTCCACTTGGAACATCTAGACTTGTCCGTCAGTGGTGTGAGTGGAAGTATTCCAGCTTCATTGTCTAATTGCACAGCCCTTCGATGGATCGACCTTTCATATAACCACATGTTGAATGGGACGATGCCATCTGAGTTTGGTCGTCTAGTCAACTTGGAACATCTCGACTTCACTGGGAATGATCTGAGTGGAAGTATTCCAACTTCTCTGAGCAACTGCACATCGCTTCAAGAGTTGCGGCTTCGATTGAATCAATTCAATGGTTCAATCCCTTCCGCTTCCTGGGGTTTGATGAGAAGTCTATCTGATCTTGACTTATCCGGGAACCAGTTAAGTGGTCACATCCCTCCGACTCTGGGCAATCATAATCGGCTGTCGTCCATCGACCTTAGTGATAACCAATTAAGTGGAGGAATTCCAGCGGAATTGGGGTTGCTGCACAAGCTCGAGACGCTGTATTTAAGTTATAACAACATCAGTGGAATAATTCCAGCAGAATTGGGGTTTCTACGGCAGCTACAGATCCTGGATTTAAGTTCTAACAAATTGGAGAACATTATTCCTCCGGCGCTGGGAAACTGCTCGTCCCTCAGGTCTTTATCTTTGTGGAACAATAGATTGTCCGGCAGCGTACCACCTGAGTTGGGTAAATTGAGGGAGCTCACTGACCTTTCAATCTATGGACTATGTGATCCTCCTACCGATGCTGCTGGTGTTCCTTATAATTGTGCTCGTGGCAATATTTCAGGTTCTATCCCTTTTGAAATTGGAAATTGCAGTAATCTCTCTTTTCTGGATCTTCATTCAAATATGCTCACGGGGCCCATACCTGAAACCATTACAAGATTGAAGAAGCTTACAGTTCTTGACCTCACTACCAACCAGATCACGGGTACAATTCCTCATGAAATAGGAAAGCTCCAATCCCTTCAATCCTTGTATTTATTTTCAAATAACTTAACTGGACATATTCTGTCCAGTTAGCATAGGTAACTTAAAATTTCTTCAATACCTAGATTTGAGTAGGAATAATATGTCGGGCACTATCCCTTCTCAGATTAGTGGATTGGCTTCACTAACATCCTTGACTTTATCACAAAACAATTTTACTGGAAACATTCCTAGAGCCATAGGAAATCTCAAAGATTTGAGGCAAATAGATATATCCAATAATAATATCCGTGGGAGGATTCCTAAAACTATAGAAAAGCTCAAATCTCTTTCTCTTATAGATATATCAAAAAATTCATTTAGTGGAGTTTTAGGTAATATAAATTTTTCAAACTCTTTAATGTATTTTTCAGCTCACTCTAACAGTTTTTCTGGAACTTTTCCAATGTCTTTGGCCATGTGTGAATTGTTGGATTTAAGGAAAAATCAATTAGAGGGTGAGCTGCCTCAACATATTGGAAATTTTGGAAACTTAAAAGTGCTAAGTGTCAGTTATAATAATTTCCATGGTGGTATTCCTAAATCAATCACAAATCTCACCAACCTACAAGTGTTAGATTTATCCAACAACAAATTCAATGGAGAAATACCCTTTCATCTTGAGAGACTCAAGGGATTTACAATCAATGTCACATCTTCGGGGATTGAAGATAAGATTGAAGTACCATTTATTATTACCATGAAAAGATTTGAATATACTCTCACATATGTGCTTGCTACAAATACAATAATTGACATGTCAAGCAATAATTTTACAGGAGGAATCCCTGCAAGCATAGGGAATCTATGTAGCTTGAGATTGTTGAATTTATCAGGGAACCAATTGGAAGGACAAATTCCTACATCACTTGGTAACATATCTACTTTGGAGCAGTTGGACTTGTCCAAAAACAAGTTTACAAGAAAGATTCCTCAAGAGCTCTCTAAATTGTCAATGTTGGCAATTTTTGATGTTTCCTATAATAGCCTATGTGGCTTAATCCCAACAGGAACACAATTTTCTACTTTCAATGTAGCATCATTTCAAAAGAATAAGTGTTTACAAGGGTGTCCTTTAAATTCTTGCAATGTAAAGAAAGCACCCATGGGAGAAGGCAATAATGGTAAGAGTAAGCATGTCAAAGTGGGATGGCTAAGTCATTTGGATGAAAAAATGTCATTATTGGCATTAGCTATGGGAGTTGGGATTGGATTTGGGGGAGTGGTTGCCATGTTTATATTGTGGGAAAGAGCTAGACATTGGGTGTTGGGTTTACCTCCCAATAAATCACAAGTTTTCTATGGAGAATATCGACTCCCTACATAGAAAGAATGTAAAGATGTTTTGGTTTGTATTTCAATGTTTTGAAATAAAGATGCTATAGTTTGTATAGTTTGTATGAGACTCTTTCAAAATAAAGATACTTTCTTTACTATTTGAATCTTTCAAAATAGTCAATATATTATAAATAAAATACTTTATAAGATATCTAAAATAATAAGAAAGAATATATTTTTTGAACTGCATGAATTGTTTAAAGAGTTAATAACTTACAAATATGACAACACAATTTTTTTTAAATTTTCTCAGACTATGATTTGGTTTCAATTTTCATTAATCACATCCACTTATTATTTAATAATATTTAATAAAATATTATTTAAAAAAAACATATATTTTATCATTATTATTTTATTGTTCAATTTTCTCATATTTAATTATTTTATATTTACTTTATAAATACCATAAACTCTCTACTTTTACCATCAGCTCGCTACTTCATTGCTTACTACACTAATCAAATTGACACACAGAAAAGAAAGGAAAGGAAAAAAATGAGATTTGACAATTTCTTAGTGGACATTGAACTACTTCACGTGTACCATCTTTAAATTTAGTCGATGCCATTGCTCGACATATAACTTTAAATTTAGTCGATGCCATTGCTCGACATATACTTTGGTGCATTCAAACTATATGCAAAGTTTTTCGTAAAAAAATGTGATTCTTCTCACTAGTTGTCACTGAAAATGCAATTTTAAAAATATTTCTTATTTGAATTAAATTTTTATTTTAATAATTTTTAATCTTTTGTTTTTTTATCATAAATATTATGGTTTATTTTAAAAATTTATTATTTATATTATAATAATACTATATATATATGAAAGATTTATTTTTTAAATTATATAAATTTTATATAAATGGTATATTTATATTTATATGAAATTTTTTAAATAAATAAAAACTTCTTTGTTGTATCCAAAGTTTTGACTTTAATAAAGTAATGTATATTAAAAAATTATATATATATATATATAATATATATATATATAATTATAATTATTATATTTAAAATAATAAAAAACTGAAAAATTCATATATATTTTTCCTATTTCACTAATCAAAATAGTAAATAATAAAAAATTAATTAAAGTAATACTGAGATACTACATATTCACTGTAATGAGATGTTTTAATTTCTTTTATATTTATCTTGGTGTCTAATAAATTAGGTTAAAACAATAGATATTAATTTAATTTTAATAATAATATATTAATTTTTTTTAATTTAGAACAAGGGATTAGTAATTCTAAATGCAAAGAAGGTATTTCAAATTATAACTTTTTACATCTTGTTTGACAATTAAATTACAAAGTCATGATAATCAAAGACTCACTATTTGTGAACTAAACATCTATCCTCTAACACTCTATAGTCCAGCCTAAATCTATCTTAAATTTGGATCTACCAAGCACTAAGAAGAATCAAGTTTTTAGTTATGTAGTTAAGTTGGATCTAAGCTAGTGCTTTTGCATTCCATAATGAATTTCCTTAAATATTTAA
>APFE031167680.1:0-15995 GCA_000404065.3 Pinus taeda | reverse complement strand
TTTTTGGGTTATTTTTTTAATTTTTTGGGTGATGATGAACCACAATGGATGGATCAAAACGTCTTGGCCAAAAATTTCTCTTATGTGATTTCTACCAAAAGACTTTGTTTAATTCATTATGCATCACAGAAACATGAATACATAAAAATATATATTGTTATTTACTTGTTCTTTTTTGTTTTTGTTTTTGTTTGTTTGTTGGTTTGTTTTAGTTTTTAATTTTTCAATGTTTTCATATTCTCAATATATTTGATAGGATATATATGTCAAAATAAAAAATGTGTAGAAGTAATAGTTTAGGAGAACATTTTTTGTTGATGTGTACTCCCTTAGCGATCGATATGGAAATGACAATTTTTTTTTAATTTAATTTTTTAGTTTTTAATTTAATTAATTATTTTTCTTTTTCTTTTGCATAAATCTTTAATATGTTTATTAGTTTCGATTTATTAAATTCAAAATAAATTTAACTTTTTATTATTATTATTATTATTATAATTATATAAGAAAATAACTAAATATATATATATATACATTTTCTTTAATGAATATGGTTTTTCTTCACTTAATTATTATATAAAAGAAATTATATTAATAAATTGTTATTAATATGATCAACTTAAAAATAAAATAAATTAATATTAATTTAAATGGTAATTATTTTTTTAACTAATATACCCCTGGCTGAAAAATTGTTAGAATTTTAAGGATTTTCATAGAGGTGATATTTTATCTTTAATGCCATCCTTTGAATTTTAAGGATTTTCAGAGACATGATATTTATCTTTAATACCATGCCTAAAAATTGTTGGAATTTTAAGACTTTTGATATTTTATCTTTAATGTCATGTCTATCGTTGGAATTTTAAGGTTTTTCAAAGTCATGATATTTTATCTTTAACGTCATTATTAAAAGATATTGATAATTTACTAAAAAAAGACATTATTCCAACATCAACACTTTTCGTTTTAGGGTGTTTTTTGCACAAAAAAATTGCTTTTACTTCCATTTTAAAAAAATGTTGAAAATTTATCCCCAAAAAAGAGAGGTTATTCTAGCATCAACACTTTTCATTTTCAGGCTATTTTTCATGTTTTTTTGGGGTTTTGGGCTAGAATACCTGTTTTGAGGTAATAGTTCTTGTTTGATCGGTAACTATGTTACTACCATTCTACTATTTTTTAAAGGAATGTGTAAAGGTTTTATATTAATAAAGACTAGGTTATGGGCTATAACCATTACAATTTGTTTTTTATTTTTGACAAAAGAAGTGTTCATCTATCAAGAAAAAATGATTGTTAGCTCTATGGTTGCATTTCCTTCCTACACTGAATACATTTCTATTGATGAAATAGAAAAAAGTCCCAAGCATTAAAATATATTTACAAAGAAGAATAGATCTTCAAGATTGTATAAAAAACCTATAAAGAACAAAATCTCTAAACATTGAGCCCATCCTTCAACAAGGACCATGGCTAAAGTACTAGACCGCTTTGAGCAGTGAGTCTTTTTCCTTTTCATAGTGACGCTGGATCCGACGTCCACCAAGTTAGGCTGAGCCTCGCTAAATTTGAATTCTTCCAAATGGGAGGTTAGAGCACTAAGAGAATTAACCTCCATGTGCAAACCATTCAAAAATCACTCCAGAATGCCATGTTTTCAGGCTAACTTGGATTCTAAGAAGAGATAGAATGATTGTGTTTGTCTTTCTACCATATCTTCTAGTTGTTCAATTGTTTCCAACAATGTTTACACTAAATGAAATAATCTATCATGTAGTATAATAACATTGTCATTCTCTGAAATTGGCAAAGGTTCTACCATTTCAGTAGAGCACCACCACATGTAACGAGTTGTTGGTTTCGGGTAGCACCAGATGTGCTCTAGCCACCAAAATTGGTGAAGAGGCTAAAACACATGAGATATCCAATAGGTCCAGAAATGGTTTGGGAAGATTCTAAACCATTTGGGAGATATTAAAATAATTAATAATTTTAATGGAGTCCCTAAGTCTAAACTTAGGGAAAATAAAATATTAATGTGAATTAATATACAACTGTGTTAGAAGGGTCCAAAAGTCATGGATCAAGCTAGAGTTAATCTTAGTTATTGATTAGGGACTTAATCTCGGTCGTTGAATTGTCAATGAGAAAAGTATAAGAGGAGGCTTGAGGGTCGCTTGGAGTATACACCAAGTTAATCAAGATTTCAATTTTCTGGGGCAGGGTTTGCTGAGGAAGTCGAAAGAGTGATCAGAGTTACAACTGAGGGGCAATGAATATAGAAGTAGAGAGGCAGAGATAGTACCAAGAGGATCAGCGCAGAAGTCGGTAGAGAGGGAAGTAGAGCCAGCTAGAGGTTCACGCATAGCTAGCCCGGGCTCACGTAGAGCCAACCAGGGCTCACACAGAGCTAGCTAGGAGTTGCGCAGTGCCTTAGAGAGCTAGCGAGGGTGACATAGAGGCTCTATGGGCTGACGTAGTTCCTCTAGAGGCTGACGCAGGGCGATTTAAGGTGACGCTAGTCTAGAAAGGGCTGATGCAGTCCCTAGAGGTTGACACTGGGGTTGTCGTGGGGAAAACTAGAGCTGGGAGCTGTTGGAGTGTTTATCCGGGCTTTCAGCCAGAACATCTGTCTCTGGTTGAGAGGTACTACTGTCGAGATTATTCTCTATTGGGTGAGCTAGTTTTTGCACCCATATTGTATTCTGAAACTACTTAGTAATTAAAACCCTCAGATAGCTGCACTAGTTTTCCCGCATTGGGTTTTTTCGGGGACATTGGTCCAGAAATAACGGTGTCACTTGTGTGCTTGTTTTGTTTCCTTTAGTTGATGATCTATAATGTGTTGAGCATGTGCTTGTATTATTTCAGTATTTACATGGTAAATAACTTGTTAATTAATCAGAACAAGTAGGCAGAAATAAATAAGAAAAGTACATGAAGGGTTTCTAATAGTTAGACTTAGAAATTCCAACACGAGCCAATGCATAAGAAAGTTTTATCATCGCACCAAAACCAACATAAATCAATAGCACATGATAGTTCAAGAAGGTTGGTTGGTTATTTAAATATTTAAAGTTGAGAACCTTCCATGAGCTCGACTGAAGAAAAAAATCCAAATCCTAACCAAGCTCCATAGAAAGAGAAAAAATAAATGGCCAATGGGTACAATACAATGAAAAAAAAAATCCATCCCACTATACATTGAATGAGCCTCCATGGCCGAGATGGTCCACAATAACTCCCACCAGAGATGAATATGAAACACAAACCACCCTGTATTAGGGAAAATTATATTGATGTGTCGCTTGTTGAGGAGCGTTAGACACCAGGAAGAAGCTTTGAGGATTTGTGGCCATAAAATGTAGGGCTAACAGATCTAGATGCCCTTTGTTCTCTACTTTCGAGCCAAAGGCTGAGCTAAGTGTGAGGTAGATGGCCTCACACCTATTCAAAATAGATTTCCCTCAATGACATATTTAATAATGAAACTAATGCATATAGAGATTCCAATCATTACTAAGGGATGGGGGAAAATTAATACAACTTTGATCCAAATCTATTATGCTTTGTCCCAATGTTGAACCTTTTTTCTCCAAAGCATCAACCATAACATTTAAATACCTGTCCACATGAAAAAACTTCAACTGCTCGAATTGAGAGGTAATTAGTGTTGAACTGGTAAATCCCCTTTGCGGACAGAGGCGATCCCACTAGCCCAACACGGGTCTAGCAACAATCACACAACGCTAACACGCAGGTTCCTAATTGCAAATCAGAGATCAATGATGATGGCCTACTTGGATTCCAACGCTAGTAGTTGTAGAAGAATCGTCACTCCCGTCCCTTTGCTCTGGCTGGTCACAATCCCCACGATCCTCGTGAACGGACACCTGCACATGCAATGAACGATACAAATACAAGCATAAAATCCAATATGTGCAATTATATATCAGTCAGAAAAGATATAACTCAAATACCATTATAAAGACACATGAGTGGAACCATAATGATAGTTGTCTATTAATGAGTAAAAACAGAGAAAGATTACAACCAAGGTTCTGACGTTGAACCTCCTCTGACTGGGCGAGCAGCTAAATACGCCTTGCAAAGTGACCTCCTCTCTCTTAGAATTCCGGCAGCATAACCTCCCTATGCTTCACAATTCTCACTATCACTCTAGCATTACTTCAGCACTCACAAAGACTCTAGCAAAAACTAGCTTGTTTAATGCATGAGGACAGCCATTTATAGATGGAGAAGGGAGGAAGATACATTGTACCAGGACACCTGTTATGGATTGGCATTATCCCTGAAAAGCCACTCAGCATAGTTGTCATGGATAAAAAATGACTTTCGACCTCTATCTTGAGGATTTTTCCTTCATAGAACTTCATGACAAGAGAGGAAAAAACATATGGGTGTGCGTTGGCCAAAACTCATTACCAAATTTAGGTGCCGCGGGTGTTGCTCTGGAACAGAGCGCCAATGGGCGATCCCCCTTTTGAGGAACTGAGTCATTGGCGCGAGTAAGACACTGTGTACCCGCGCTAATGGAAAAAGGGCACTTTCAGGGATAATTTGCAAAAGGTGTCTTTAGGGAACATGAAGTACATACTCAGGGGAATACAATGCAAGTGTTTTTAGGTTATGTCACTGGTCACAGGTCCATAAATGTGTCCTCCAATGTATGAAAACAAGGGTGACAGGGACGGTGACCAACGGTGACAAATTACTGTGTAAAAATTAGGATAGTCCTTTGGAGAATAAGAGGGTGGTCTAAACTTGGCACATTCTTGGCCTTGATCATTTGTCGAATATGAAGCATTAAGTCACCAAAAAACATTAGGTTGAATATATTATTTGCAAGAGATATTTCCAAACCCATCCATAAAGCAAGGTACTCAACTTGGTTATTGGTTGTGAGACCAAATCCCCAAGCATATTACAACATAATTTTTCCATTAGTGTTGAACAATGCCCCTCCCACTCCTGTCTCCACGCCAGATTTTCTAGTGTTATAAAAACAAGTATTATCTTATTTTTTGTGATGTTAGTATTTATAGAACCCTTTACGATAGAGTAAGGGATGGAATATTTGTACTTAATGATACTAGTATTTTGAATCAAAAGTTACAGTCCAAATTTTAAGACCCCTTAGAATTGAAGTATTTAAGATATCTTTCATGGAATACAATATGCTTTGAAATTTATTTAATGCATTGTTGATGTTTTAATGATCTTTATTTTCATTCATTGTTCAATTCACACTGAATTTTTTAATACACTTTCTTTTATTTCTTATGAAATGAAAGAGTGTAATCGAATGTTAAGTTATTTAAAGGGTTAGGATTTATTCTAAGTTCTTTAATAAATTGATATTTATTTATGATATTGAAAGGATAACTTTATGAGTTCCTCTTATTTATCATATAGGTTGAATTTTATGAGTAAATAGACCAGTTTATTGAATTCAAATTGACACACACATATTATCGCTGAAAGGCTCTTTCTAGGAGCCCAATTCTATTTGGTGGTTTATTAATACCATATATCATTAAATATAACTATCTCAGACATTTGAACTACTTTATAAGTACTTCATTTGGGTGGTTTACCTTCCCCTTTTGTTGAAAGTACTTAAGTTTATTACACATACACACCATAGCTATAAAAATGGTTTATAGTATATTGTAAATATTTTATTATCTCATATATTTTCCCTAGCTTAGTTTGATTTTTACCATTTATTTAGGTTAATATAGTATACAAAACTGAGCCTTTTTTCTAGAGAGTATTTCCAATTAAAATGAGTAGGGGTCTAATTGGGATCCTAATCAGGGGGTAACTCTCGGTTGTAGCTGGAAATTTTCCTCTTGTCAACAAATAATTCACTATAAACACATTGATTAGCCGTTTAACAAACAAATTGACCAATCCATGTCTGAACATGTAGTGAAGAACCATGCAAAAGAAAACAAAGGACTAGGCTAAAACACATAAAAAAGATCAACAATCTCACAACATTTGACCATAACATAACTAGAAAAGGGTTTGATTCAAAGTTCAACCAATTTGACATTGACAGAGAAAATGATTAAGGAATCAGTAAAAGAGTAAACTGATGATCTAACCATAGATATACCCATAACAACTACAACGCCAATTTCTCCATTTATAACAAACCAAAGAAAAATTGTGGAGAAAAAACCAACATAAAGAAGAGGACAAACATAGAAACCTTCAGTTGCAAAAAACAAGACTAGGAAAAATAAGTAGAAAATAATAAAGAGCCCAAGTTTTACACAACATTAATGTCTCCATAGGAATATAGCCATATAAAAAATGATTTTTTTATCTAGCTTGTGCCTTAGACACAATTTTTGCATATGTATAGTGACATTAAAAAATATTTGATGTCAAGATGGTGATGTTCATTGAAAGATGGAGGCAAAGTAGAAAATATAAAGAAAACAATTTGGAAGAAATGCATCATCTTTCCCCAGAACAAATTACACATCAGATCACCAAGCTTAGAAATTGATTAGCTTAATTCTTTGAGCCACTTGATACAAAAATTGGTCGGTTTTAACTTTCATTTATAGGAGGAGAACCAACAACCACAACATGAGAATATACAACTAAATATTGACCAAAAATAAAAAAAAGAAAAAAAAAAGAAAAAAAAAGAGCAATTTAAATATTCAAAGTTTAAAGAAATAAGGAAATATTTAGAAACAACATTAGAGTAGGTTGTTGCAATGAACACAATTTTGAGCAACTTGCAACATTATTTTCATCCACCTATAGACAATTAAAGGTGCAACAAGTTTTAATAAAATATGTGACATATAAAACAAATTCAACGATTGACTCATATGCACGACATGCCTTATCAACACAAATTGATGAAGAAAAAAGATTCGAGACAAATCTTATTGAACAAGAGTGACAATGGCTCCACGAAGGCAAGGAAGTTCAATTAGAAGCTCAAAATATTGTAGATAACCTCAATCAAGTAATCCAACAAGTGCAACACTTAGAAGAAAAACTCAACCTTGACTTGACAGATGTATAAAAAACATCAACCGTAAATAAATTGTATTACCTCACTTAGATGGAGCCACTCACAGTGTAGTCCTAGTACTTTATTAATGAATGAAAACCTTTGATCAATACCTAGACTTTCATCTCATATACACCAAACAACATGTACTCCACTACAAGAACAATTAAATTTGTGGTCATTATTTGCTTTAGATTTTCCTTATAGTCTAATTTTCCATCTCTAGATCAAGATTCATAAAATATAGTGACAGAGGAAAAGGGACCTAAATGGTAATAAGTAAATTGACAAGAAAAAGTGATCAAATATATAGGAAAATAAGTATCCCTCCATTCATGGCCAAAGATAGTCCCAAAAGAACCCATCAATCAAGTAGTCCAAGTGCAACTAGTAGATCCAAAAATAATAGAGACACCATTAGTCCGAGCACATCTAATAGGTCAAGAGAAATTGGATCCAATGATTTTTGATATAGGTTTACAACAAGAAACAACATTACTTCGACATATTAGTATTTGACTCATTATATTTTCAAAAAATAGTTTGTAACAAATTGTCTAAAATTTTTGTAATTGTAAATCCACATCTCTTGCTTGCTTGAGATGAGCAAGGATTCAAGGTGGGGGTAAATGTTGGAAGGGATAGTTTAATCTATCGAATATACCCAACAATTGACCAAAGTTAAAGAGTATTCAATTATCTATTTATAATTGAAAATTAGTCAACTATGTAGTTGGATCTATTGACTAAGATAGTTAGACAATTAACTACATTGTAACTCAACACTGAGTATAAATATCTGCATCATGTATTAATGAATAAATTGGATTGTAATTTTTGTTTTGATATCTTAATAAAGTGCATATTATTAGTCTTCCCATTATTTTATTTTATTTTATATTGTCTCTAATGTGTGTTCTATATTGTTGTATAATAACGTTTATTTCTTTGTACAAGGATATTACCAATAACTGCTCCTTATACACCCCTATATTATGAATTTGTTAGCTTTTAATCCTTCAATTTGTACAAAAGAAAATATTGGGGTTAAAAATGGTGACTTAAAGGGATGAGACCCCCCTAATGGATACTAAGAACCTTAGGATCTTTGCACCTATATTTGTAAACAATAATCTAAATAGAAAACATTGCAAACCACTGTGCTTGTCCTATGGAAAATGAATTCAAATTGCATGCTGCCTTGATTGATTAACTAAAAGGAATTGTTACTCATATTTTCCCATCTAATACTACTACCCATCCATCTTATACACTCACAATGGAAAATGTGCTCAAGTCGACACATGGGAGATAGTCACCTAGTTAGATGCCAAGAATGAAAACATCTTCTTGATGCAAAGGGACCCATCAATAAGGCTAATGGGCCCTAAGGTACAAACACAACCTATAGGTGTGAAAAATCTATTGGTTTTGAACATTGAGAAGGATCATTAAATCAAGGCCCAGTGGTGATCAACTTTCTTGGAGATGAGAAGGCTTCCAATGAGGTTAACAACCACCACGGTTCTCCACCTTCTAGATCACTCCTTAGATAATGTGTTATACTTGATGAGAAATGAATTAGTAAGGAGAAAGGAAATGATGGATTCCTTTCCTTTAGCACAAAGTATACAACATGGAATATAAGAGAGGTATCGTATCATGTCCCTAATGGTGGATGAGGGAGACAACTAACTTAGAACTATTGGCTCAAAAAATACCATTGAAGAGACTAAAATCTTGACTCAAGATTTTTCCTATTTTCACTTAAACTCTGCCCATATTAAAAATCCTAGTGCTTAAATAATGGAAAAGACATGGTCCTAATCCATGATCAACCTAAACACAAGCATACAATATTTTAGAAAATATTTACATCACTATGCTCAAATGTTTGACCAAGACCAAAATATATGAGATGATAAAGGAAATGACAAGTTTACATGTAAGGAATTTTTATTTCAAGGAAAATAGGAAATGTATTGGTATGAAAAAACATGGAACAAAAAATATATAGAATGAAAAGAAAATTGCAAACTGAAACTATCGATGTGAAACTAATACAAACAAGAAAGGAAGGAAACTATCTAATAGTAAGGGAAAAGACAAATACTCATAAAGCCCCATAATTTCTTTTCTTTCCTTTTTTTTTTTCAAAATTGTTTTTTTAGAGCCCAAGAAATCTTATTATAGAGTTTTTCAAAGATATCATGATAAATCAACATACTCAAATGACTAATGTAACTATGCAACCAAGTGGTTTTTCCATGATAAAGTCAATATAGTCAACCCTCAAGTGCAACCAATCAGGAAATATTATAAGCCAAAAAGATTCCTTGATGTACGTGTTGCTAAAGAAACTTATGAATATTATTGGTTGAATCATGGAACATGGTACCTTAGTGGTATTGAACATGAAAGTATAGTATCCAAAACTATTCGAATTTTCCTACTAAAATATCTCCATTATCCAGTGTTCAATTGGATCACGATTAAATATAATATTCAAGCAATGATATGGTAGGGATATTTTGGAAAACTAAAGTACAAATACACAATAATTGGATTATTGTGAGAAAGATAGTTGAACCAAATATTGGTCACCTTGCTACAATGGTATTCAATTGGATTGTTCTTGAACCACTATGGGGATAAGCACTCACAAGGTCTCTTATTGATCTAGTTATGGATCATTGATTTGTTCTTCTTGATGTATTTTATCATCATTAATATAATTATCTATGGAAACCACTATTAAACTTGGCTCATTAGATTCATATTAATGGAACCCTGCATATGAATGAAGTTTTATAATTATCGGTTCATGATCACCCAAAGATGAGCCACTCCTATCCTATTTATCACTTAAAAATTTATAAGGCACAAGTTTTTCATCATCATGTTCTTCTATGGAAATATGAAATTCATGAAATTTTTGGGATGCCACAAGGCATTCCTATAGTCTTTAGCAAACCAAGAAATCCTACACTAAAAATGTTGGTTTTTGATTCCAAAAGAGGTTACAAGACTTTATATCAAATGAAAAAACACAATTGACAATAATTGTTCATGTTCAAAATGCAAGGGGGATTTTATAGTATGTATTAATGAATTCAACATCAAACTCAGTAAAAATATCCTCTTCTCTATTCTTAATGTGAGAAAACTCCTAAACGTTATCCCACACCCACTATATGTATTCAACATGGATGATAAATCATGATATTTCTATAATGGATTCACTAATGGACATTAATAAGGGGTGATCCATGCTTATTTTCCAAAATAGATATTCAAGTTCATTTAGGCCTAATGGCAGAAGTGTCATCAGACACATAATTTTATTAATCAAAAAAAAAAAAATACATAATTTATTTTGCAAGAGTTTACACCCAAACAACCAAACACTCTTGCAATGAGCTATTTATAAGCTCCATGTCCTAACTACCTCTAATTATGGATCACTTATTGAATAACAAGTGTCCATTTACATTAAATGTTATTCAAACCAACTAGCTAACTAATCTCCTAAAATAGAGCCTAAGATACGACACATTTGGAGAGTCATATCTTGTTACAACAATATACTAATTCTAATTGTCTCCATTAAATAATTAATCATTCTAGAATAATAATTGTTAATTTAATTTCTTAAATTAATAATTATTTTATTTCAATTTTATAACCTATGATAATAAATTATTTTTGGATCATCTAACAAGGCCCAAAAAATGCCTCTTATGTGGTCAAATCACGAGGATTTCCTTGATCTATCTAGTATGTATTTGATCCTATGAACAATGGAGTGACTAGGCGAGTTAGCCTAATAAAGAAACGAAACACATTAATTTTATTAGAATAACTAAGGAATAATGATCATCCTTGTCAACGATGCCAATTTGTGAGTACAAAAATCTAAATTATAGAAAAGTGGTTCCTTTTATAATTTATGGTGAGAAATCAATGTAACATATAGGATAGTGTTTTCCAACCTCAGCAGGCTTTCCCCTATCTATTCATGAATAGAAATTACCTTGTATACATGTGTAATATACATGTAAAAAAAATACAAAAAAATAATCCCTAGCATTTAGTCAAGCATCCAAAGCGGTTCCAATAATGCTTTGAAATAAAATGGCAGAAAATTTGTTATGCATCAGAACAAGAATGATAAAGAGAAAGGAAATACAAAAGCATTGTAAGTGGTAAATATAACCAAAATAAAGGCTTAATGAACCTTTAAAATATTAAGTCTTATATAAGGCCCCATGTTAACCCTAAAAAACTTTATTAGACTCTAGATATTTTTTGTTGTTATATTATTATGTGGGCTAGAACCTTTCATGGTACAAGTCTATTTTTAATTGTTCTCTTTGAACTATATATATATATATATATATATATATATATTAGGGGCGCCTATATCAATTTTGAAAATATTGCCTTGGTTTGGATTTGATTTCCTATTTTGAGTGACTTTTATGTTCATGTTTTTTCACTTTTTATATTTTCATCATTTTTTTCTCATTGATACTTTTCTGGTGATATAAAATTTGTCGCATTTCGACTCCCAAATCAAAAGTTATAGCCTTTCAAAGTTTTTCATTTTTCTCATTAGGTAACGTGATGTTATGACAACCTACATGCTATGTTGATGTGGAATTTCTGACTTGACATAGCCTACATTTCACATTACACTTTCGCATCACCTTCGTGTGGTGCCTCTTTCTATTTTTGTTTTAAACCCTTGAAAACCCACAAATTTTTTATCCATGTTACTTGTTTTCTTGAATCTCCCTTCTTTTCCATTCATTTCCTTGGTTTTACATTATCATTTTAAAACTATATAGTTGTTCTCTTTTTAATTTCATATAAATATGTGAGAAAAACCAAAAAACCAAAAGTTTGATTAAAGGCTTGAGTTCTTGTCAATTGATTGACCATTTTTCATTTATAAAAATAGACAAACTTACCATCATACCTCATGCCTTTTGTCTTTGCGCCTTATTATAAAAGAGAAAAAATTAGAAAATATCCTACAAGCTAAAGCTCTGATATAAGATGGTTTCTTGAACACATATCCTCGATGTTAACACCACATGGCACTCTCGATGCTAAATGTAACTACAAATTCATTAACACATAGGTGACACATCATCATCTGATCCATGTCATCTGTCCACATGGTAGGGATGCCATCTCATCTCGCCCGTTGAGTTCTCACCATATTCAAGTTCCATTTCTTAGTGAAATGGAAAGGCATTGTAGCTACTGTAACACCCTCCAAAATTTTATCTTATACTCAATTTTGAAGCCTTCCTTGGTCTTGTACATTGTTGTCACAAACATTAAATCTTATCTCATGAGATTTCTTGTAGTTCTTTGTTCCCTTTTGCATGTTGGGTTAACTATCATCTTGTGGCATGATTGTCTTTCATGCAATGTTTGCAAATCTATTCTGATGGTTTCAAAGGTCTATCTTTGTGTATATGAGTTGTTATAACTATGTAAACATTTGTCGCACCGATACACAAAGTCCCAAGCATTGTCACATAAGTGTCGTCACACTCATCCCAAAGTCTATCCTAAGTGTTGCGCTGGTCACATCTTGTTGTAAAGAAGTCACATAGAGGGAAATTATTTGCTCATGTGTTCGAATGATCTATGTTTTCATGTAATCAAAGTATTCTAAGTGTGTGATCACAATCAAGGTTCATCACAGTTCATCACCTATCTCACTGATCCCACACTTAACCATTTCCAAAAAAAATCCTGAGTGAACAACCTAGTCTCTTTGGGACTCTCGTGAGATGCGCATTATGCAGCTGCAATCCTCTAGTTGTGACCTTGCTGCTTGGAACTAATAAATGTGAAGTTCTTGTCTCCCAGGATTGTTGCACTGCATTTTTTGTGCCCAAGTCCTAACCTTGACCTCCAAAATTGCATAGTATTGTCCTGTAGCCCAACTTAAACTATGCACTTCACATTCTAAAGCCTCAAGCTCATCCCCTAAGTATTTGAACCACATAGCTGCATAGAATCCAAACCTCCCTTGACTCTTAAAATTACGTAGTTAGATCTCCAAATGTCCATTCCCTCAGCCTAATCCCACTAGATATGAAAACTGCACAATCTTGTCCTTTAGGCCTCCTTGAGGTACACACTGCGTAGTATCAGAGTTCAAGATTTTCCCCTGGCTTCTGGAAATGCACACTGTGAAGTCACTAAGTCCCTCTTCCCATCCTGTCACTTGTTCTAGGCTTAATTGGCCAATCATAATGCATCATCTTAGACTAGGGGGTTTTCGGATTGATTTCATATTGTCATGAGTGAATTGTAAGAACAAGTACCCTATCATGTCATGGAAAGATGATGGAGAAGGAGAAGAAGAAGCGAAGCATACCTAAATAATCTCTTGTAGTTGAACTGACAAGTTGATCAATAAAGAGAAAGCGAAGGGACACAAGTTTGCGACCACTATCTAAGACTGGAGATCATTGAAGATTCTGAATCACCAAGCCATACAGAGGTGAAGAGAAAGAATCTTCAAGAATACATCCAACACTTAGCAGCAACAGTGACTTGAAATTTCCACATCATCAAGCAGTCCATGTCAGTAGTGTCATGTCATGTCATGTCATGAGTGGTCATATGCCACATCACTCTTGTGGATGATGTATATTGTATTAAAATGTATGGTAAAGTGGAACTCCAAAGGACACACATGGAATGTAAAGAGTCATGTAGGTTGAAAAATCATAGGAAGTCAAACAACCATAATGGTAGTCAAATATTCACCCTTGGTTTTAT
This sequence comes from Pinus taeda, assembly GCA_000404065.3. NCBI lineage: Eukaryota > Viridiplantae > Streptophyta > Pinopsida > Pinales > Pinaceae > Pinus > Pinus taeda. Next base: position 2,116 of record APFE031167680.1, on the reverse strand, counting down.
ATACTCTCTCATTGTATGAGTAAAGGACTTTTCACCTTGGCTCCTCCCACAAGGCATTAGAGAGATCAACTAGTTCTTTGAGGAGAAAGGAGTAGCTCCAATGCTCCACTACTGGGGCTAGTGATGTACATTGTACACATTTGTCTTGGAATTTTTACTTAATAATAGAATCCTTCAAGGCCAACACGTTCTTCATGCATGGAATACGAATGTATGTAAGACTATTCTGCGGATGTTTGTATTTCATGTTTGCTTTCACATATTCTAAGATAGTTGAAATATTTCAATTATTTTAGTACTTATCTTATTGAGAATGTGATATAATGGTTGTTATTATTTTCCCATCCTTGTGGACTATTCCATGGGATATTAGACAAATCTTTATTTATTTTTTATTATAATGACCATCGCATCTATTGTGGACTATTCCACTGGATGTTAGACGAACCCTTCTAGTTCATGTGTGTCTCTTCTTGGGTGGTAATACTACCTCTCACTTAGAAGCTCACTTTCTCCCCTCTCTATAGTAGAAGAACCTTGACACAGTTGCAACTGAACACTCACTAGGCACACCTTCTTTCTTTTCGAAGATACCATTGCATCCCTCTCTCTTGCTGGGAGTTACAACCAAGAAAAATATTTAAGAATTCAGCAACCAATCCTTTATACCACTCCTCCACAAAATAGTGTGAGGTCTAATTGAGACTTCACATCAAGGAGATCCCCTAAATGTTGTCAATTCCAACACCGTGAACACAAGAGTAGATGAAAAGTGTGAACATGATTTTCTACCTCTTAGTATGAGACTCTTTTCCCATTCGATTCTGTCGAGTTCTATCATTTCTTTTCATGAAAAGTTTACAAGTTTGGGTGATAGGAACAATTGATAGGAGATGAGAACACACTTTTTTTTACATTTTGTGATGGGAATTTTCTTTTTTCATGCTTTCGGTTTCTCCAACGCTAGTTTTTGTTTAATCTAAATCTTGGAAATGGGCGCAATGACGTGAAGGAAAGGGGAGGTTATGTAGTTTTATTATAATATTTTATTTTATTTCACCTCATCCTCAAAGAAGTCAAAAGATTAATCACACATGAATTCACTATAACCTCATTTTTATTTTAACAAAAATTATGATGACCCAAAAAATAATATAAACACTTGAAAGTGACTTTCCCCCCATGAGTGTGGGATAAATAATTTTGGTTTTAAATCACCAACCTTGATGCATCCACAAATATAATTGATGTTTATTGAGTCTTGACATATGAAGTCCATATCTCAAGCTACAAAGCACCAAATCAGGTGCCATATGATATCTTGTTGGAAAGCTAAAACCAAAGAGAATAGTTTGGGAATGATACTTTGTTAAAATTTAAAAGTTAAATTCTTGAAAATTTGAGTAGAGAAAGGACCAAAAAATTATAACAAACCATCCTCACTGAATTTATTTTTAGGAATGAAATTTATTACTAAAACCTTTTGCTGTTTGAATCTCATTAAAATGCTATATATGTCAAAAATACAATAGTAAATGAAGGATGAGATAACATAAAACAATTTGGTCCAAATTAGAAATTTGGTTTTAATTGAATTTGGTTTTTTTCCAAATGATTGGATTTGAATAATTTTTGTATTCTTATTTTAATATACTTTGTTTTTTAATATGGTTTTCAATAATATTTTTAGTGGATAGTTTGCAGGGATTGGAAGGTATGATATCAAAGAAGGAAGAAAATCCCTTTCTATTTTGAAATAATTTTAGTTGCAGACTTCTAAATTTGATCTTCCATCTCTAAAAAATTAGAGAATGAATCTTCATTTCCATTTTTCAATCATTTGTTTAGCTGCCAATAAACAAAATTATATTTTTCAATCAATTTGTATTTATTATTTAAGGGAATCTTGGGAATCATGGGAAGAGGATTCGATTTCCGAAAAGAGGATACGATATAATATTGTAGGAATTGATTTTTTGGAGGAATTTGGGACCTGCATGACTAGACCAGAGGGGAGATATTGAAGCTTGGAGTAGTCATGCCGTCAAGAATTTTCTTTGAAACCTTCTGTACTCCTACTATTGTAACTAGATCCTCAATTTTGTGCACTCTTGTC
>APFE031167676.1:0-20337 GCA_000404065.3 Pinus taeda | reverse complement strand
TATTGCTTAGTATGCCACAAATGCACATAATATGGCAGAGGTTCATTGAGTGAAGCCATCGTGGAGGCAGCAGTAGTCCCTGTCAGACCAGCCAAGGTTTTATTGGTTATAATATATAAAATTTGCACGGACTACACTTTCCTCACCATCACATCAAAGGAGTTGGAGAAAATTTGATGGCAAGCAATTTTATTCAGTAACTTGAGTGACCTTTGAGCTTCCAACAACTCAGGGAATGAACCATTTGGGTTTTAAGAGGTATATTTCTACCATTTTACCCCTATATATTTATTATTATTTTGCAAATTTGGCTATCATCTCTGCATGTGTTCTCATCTGTTTATTGTGTTTTACTTGTTTTCAATTTTAGTTGTCATCTATGTGTATGTTCTCATATTTTTATTGAGTTTTAATGTCTTTTTCAAATTACCCCATTGTCAAAATCACATTACTCATCAATAGAAGAGTTTTATTATTCATTCAGACATTGTGTAGACCTTTGAGGTACGAAGAACACCATGTAGCTTAAGAAATTGATTTGCCAAGTCTTGGGGTGCTTAAGCTACATTTTGAGGGTTTAATGGCAGCTTAATTGATTGCCTTGGTTGTTGAGAATTTTCCTCATTTATTACATTAATTGTTTGAATACAGATCGTAAATTTATTCATGAAGCTAAAATTATCTTTGAATTGCCTCACTACCCTCGCGTAGCCCTACCTCACTACCCTCGCATAAAGATATTGTTGTAGGAAAAACACATGAAACCAAGAATTCTGCAATGAAGAAAGAAAAGAGATTAGTTTCCTTTTAACTACATGAACTACATGTTAGGATTAAGATTCCTTATTTATGTGATTTTGATATTATTCAAAACCCATTTTTTTTCTTTTTATCTAGATGTAAAATCATGAAAGAACCTGATTTACTTCTATTTGCAGGACAAAGTGGCAAACCATCACTATAAATGGGGCCAAAGTTGAAATTGGATTTTCCGATTTGCTTAGGCCAGGAATTTCTAAGCTTTAGCTAGGACCTACACTCAAAGAAAACTAAGAAAGATAGGAAATAGAATTAAGACTAAGAAAGATAGGAAATAGAGTTATGGTAAGATTTTTATTTCAAGACGGAAGATGAAAATCATTGATATGAAAATTGTAGGAATAAAGTGGAAGTACCATTAACGGTGATGGCATTAGAGATGAGAAAATTAAATTAGGCTAGTATAACATTTTATTGTTGTTTTCTTGAAGAGCATCATGAAATTTTTATTTTTGTTTTGTTGAAAATGATTGTGCATGTCAAAGTAAATGGAGCGACATGATGGCTTTGCCAAGAAGACTAAGGAATGCACATGTCAGAAGGTCAAAAGGCCCGAAAGGCCAGGGATATTTTAGAATGAATGAAGGTGAGTTGGTCATATTAATAGTAATAATTGGGAATTGATTTGTTTTGTTTTGAAGTCTTTGATAGTCCTTCCAAAGACACCAATTTTTTTCTTGAGCATCTATAACTAAATTTTCATCAGTGACGTTAACTCGTAGCCCATTGTTAATTCATTCAAATGAACCTCATTTGAAATAGCCCATTGTCAGTTCATTCAAATGAATTTCCCCTACAATAATAATGATAGGTCGTTGTTACAAAAATATCACAATCAAGTACAAAATGTGTAGACCTTATTATGTATTGAATACACAAAATCATATACAACCCTGCCCAGTTTCAATATTCTATCTACTAATCATCGTTGCAAATTCTTATCATTACATCTATTTATGATAAAACAATGAAAATTCTCCCTAAACTTGTAACAATAAGAAATTTATGATTAAAAAGAATTAAAGCTATCCCTCTAGTGATTTGAAAATTGATAATAAATTATTTGGAGACTCCTACCCTTCAAATTTCAATTTATTGGCAGATTTGAAAGACTACCAACTCAGCAAAAATAGACATGGGGAGAAAAATAGTAGGACGATGGCTGAAAAATATAAAAGAGAAGTAAAGAAAGAGGAGACTCATGTTCATGATGCACAATTTTAGTTGTAGCCTCTGTCTAGATTTTCTGTGGTAGTTGCGCACCTTCGGGCAGTTTTTCTACAAGATTGCAGCCTCTATCCAACTTTTATGTGGCAAATTTTGGGTAGTTATTAATTTCTACAAGTTTTTGTCTTTTCTGTGGAAGCTTTTGGTCAACTACTGCAACACATATTTTGCGGCAACTTCTGGTCAACTATTGCAACACATTTTCTAGGTTTGTTTCTACAGGAAGAGGCAGGAGGGGAATGTATTATTTCTGTAGGAAGAGAAAAGGGGTTGTGTGCTATAGGGAAATATAGCATGAAAGTAAATATAGCATGAAACTAAGACACGTGTGTATAATATCTGGCATTAACAAATATGACAAATAATGGGAAGTGAAATAAGTGCTTGTCTTACATGAAATCGACTAAACTATTAAAATTTATTAAAATTTGGAATATGCATGTATTATTTCTTTAAAGTAGTGAATATGGTGTAAAGTTTGGATAGAAAAATTGGCATTGGATATCCAATGTACCTTCCATTTAGACTTTGGATAAATTCTTTTTGGATGTCTAAAGCTACAAGAGGTTGAATTGGAAACTTTGGTTAAAATTTGGGTGAAGTAAAATTTTCAATGGAAAGTTTAATTAAATTTTGTGATCCAGGTGGTTCTAGAAATGCTCAGAATGTAGAAGTGGCTTAGAATAGTGAAAAGATAAAAGTCATCAAGTTGAATTGAAACAAGGACCATATCATAGTTCTCATCGTCCTCATTCCAATGGCGTGAACGATACTCAAATCTGAGTTCGTATGTTCAAGATATTTTCGGTCAAAGTTCTTGTCAAACTAGGCCAAGTGGCAATCATTAATGAGGTAGCAATTTGGGAAAGTACCAACACAAGGAATTTAACCGCCATAACGAGTGAATTTGTCGCCTCATTAATTTTTTTGGTGACCCCTAAAAATGGGTGAATTTTTTTTGGCTAATATGGTCTTAAAAAATAAAAATAAAAATATTAAAAATGGGGTGGCAGGTTGCCACCCCCACCAACGATCGGTGATATATATTATTAATAAATGGGTTGGGGCCTGTGGATAACCCGGAACCACACCAATGACCCACGTTCGTTACAACGGTGACCACTAAAGACGAAGTTGGCGAGGCTCGAAACCGCTCCGTCAGTTGGTCGGCCCACCCATTACGGTGGCTCCACGTAACACAAATCAAAACCAATAACAAAAAAAGAACATGTCAATTGCATCCCCCAATACTCAAAAACCACCACAATCAACATTGGTGATACATAACAACCACGCCATTCAAAACTGTGCCAAATTAAAATAAGAAAATGCACCCAAAAATTAATTAAATGCCAAAACAATTATAATAGAGGAGCTCCACGAGTTTGACCCTGGGACCTCCGCCCTCGATGTTTACCCTTCGACTGTTACACCAATTGGCACGACTTGGTAAAGTTCACTCGAAATTTTGTTTATAAACTCTCAATTCTCCATTCAATGGGGGGAAGGGAGAGAGTGTGTAGAACCAGGAACTGAGGAGAAACCATGCCTTGGTCGGTCTTGTTTTTCAAGACGAGAATATTCTAGGGGAATATTCCACAAAAATTTCCATGCAGAATTAGTGAGGAATCTAAAAGATTCCCTAGAGGGAAAAAATTCATAGTGACAAAATCATGCCAAGTTTATACTCAAACAAACCATAATTTTGAAGGGAATGTGATGGTGTTGTCTATTTCCTCATCTGAGTAGAAGATTTCGAGCAGTCAACAATGAGGAATCTTTACAAAATCTTGAGGAATCTAAAAGATTCCCTTGGAGGCTGATTTTTTACGGAGGCAGAATGATGCTGAATTTATAGTGATTTTTCTTAGAATTTCACATAGGTCATAGTGGCATGCTCAAAATTTTCATCCACGCAGTGGATTTTTCTCCCATCTCCAGGAATGAATCTTTGAGATTCTTAATGGTCCATATTTTAACACTGTCAGAAAATAGCCAAGCTTATAATCGTTTGACACGATTTCATGCCACGAAGTCAACGATGATGTCTGTTTTTGCAACTGAGCTTTTCATTTTCAGGCCATACCTGGAAGTGGAGGTATATGATGCAATGATTCCTTGTTTTTCTTTTGATTTGCTGAGATAGTGATTTTGTTTTCGAGATCCTTGTTACCATTATGTTGCAAGATACTTGTATGCCATGTCATGTGAGAATTTATTATCTTGTAATGCTGAAGAAGGACTCATATGAGTGAGAGTTCCTATAGGAGGATTTCTCATGGAGAGACATGCCACTCTAGTTGAGGGAGTTTGTCCTTGTAATGACAAAGAATAAACCATGTATATCATCATCATCTTTCAACATTTAATGAAGCGACCTCCCCATTCTTGACACCAAGCCCAAAGACGTAAAGCACACTAGGTGAACTCTGTTATCAATGTGTTTGTTTTCTTTAAAATGAGTGTTGTCATTATGTTTCATCTTCTTTAAAACATGCACAAGTGGTTTTTCATACTCTTTTACGTGCAATTGTGCAAACATCATAGAAGTAAATGATATTGGTTAATTCTAGTAGCTGAGAGTACTTGGATCAAGGTTGGTATAAGAGCAGTCTTTGTTGAAATATGACAACAAGAATATTCCAATTTAATTTTTCCTTTATTTAAATTGTGAATTAAAATCGAATTTAGTCTTAACAACTACTTGGAAATAATTAATTAATTCATTTTAAATTAATTAGTTGGAGAAATTCAAGTTAGAAGTCTTTTTGAAGTCATGCAAGAGTTATCCCTTAAATTAAGGAGATAAGATTGAGTTATATTTGAGTTGTAATTAGTTAACTTAGTTTACTGAGTTAAGTCCAATTAAATTAGTTCCAAATTGTTTGAGGAACTAATAGCGAGTTAACAGTCAGTTGATGCATTAATGCACTCAACTAGTGCTACTCCAGTTAACTGAAGATTTCCTCATCAGAAACTCATGCATGTCTATTTTGAGAAAGACCCAGTTGAGATTAATGTCAAGGAAAGTGTACTATCAGTTGCATGTGTTTTCTCATGGAGAAAACTCATGCATGCAATCAAGGATTTAATCCTTGAGGATTGCGCAGTTTTGAAGAGAAAGTTTTCCACTTGGTAACAGGAGAATCATCCACAAGGAATAGCGCAAGGAAATAGGAGCTTGGAGGGCAAAGAGGAAGGCTGAAGAGAAGCCAAGATTGCCTGTGAGCATTTGTGAGGATTGTACTGAGAGCTATCTAGTTGTGAGAGCTAAGGCTTTGTATAATTCCTATGTATTTCCACCTTGTACGATAAAACAAATAGTGTGGGGTTTTTAGCTGAGGCTTTCCCCAAAGTATTTTCATGTGTATTGTGCCATTGATTCTTTTTCTTCTGGTTATATTGTTCAACTCAAACTTTAAGCTTCCGCAAATTGATAGTAGAAGTAGGTTATAGTATTCTTCTTTGATTTATATTGCATTATCGGGTTAACATACCATCAGATTTTCTACATGGTATCAGAGCTAGATTTGTAGATATTTTTCTACATGGTATCAGAGCTGTGAATAGTACACTCAGAAGAGAATTCGAAGTTTGAAGTTTGGGATCGCAAGTGCAAATCGAATTCATATCATACTTTAAGGTTGGCCAATGGCGTTCTATGGCTTGAGACTTGAGTATGCCTTGGAAGGTAGCTCGAATTACATAGCATTGAAAGATAGAATGGAGATTGTATTAGAAGACAATGGCTTGAAGGAACTCATTGATCAAGAAATCCCAAAGCCATCTTCAACTAATGCACAAGAGTTGGCTGAGTGGAAGAAGTGTGTGGCGAAGGCGAGACAAATCATCCTTGAGGGAGTTCGAGACCATATTGTCTCGAGTCTCTAAGGGAAGGATACTACATTTTCAACGTGGAAGACATTGAAGGACCTCTACCAGAACAGTAGTGACTAGAGGAAATTTGTGCTCAAGGATAAGCTTCGAAGAATTAATATGGAGAAGGGAGATACTATTTCCACATATCTGAACAAGCTCACCACCTGCAGAGATGAGCTTTGCAGTGTGGGAATAACTACTGCCAATCATGATCTGGTGAGCCTTGCTCTCCTTGGCCTTCCAAAGATTTGGAATAGCAACCAACACTCTGTGAATGGAAGGGAGAAACTGTAGGATTGGGAACGACTGTGGTCAGATCTTACGTAGGAGGAGATGAGGAGGAGCACATGAGATGGTTCTTCATCCAAGAATGATGATGAAAAAAATTTGGCCTTAGCAAGTAAGGCAAGGAAAGGGAAGGGGAAGGCTTCCCATTTCAAATCAAATTCTTCTCATGGAGAGAAGAACGGTGACATGTATAAAGTAATATTATTTAATTGTCACAAGATGGGACATTATGTGACTAATTTCCCATCGAATAAGTCCAAGAAGGGATCCTCAGAAGGTGAGGCATTAGCCTCTCATTTTGAAATGGAATTTACCCTCATCGCATGCATGGTGTCATTGATGATGGGTTGTGTTTGATATCTTGACAGTGGAGCCTCATTCCACATGACCGGTAATAAAAATATATTCAGTGCCTTAGAGGAGAAAGACCCCAAGATGCGCATAGAGATGGGTGACGATGGAAGGTATAGTGTTTTAGGAGTGGGCATGGTTGCATTTCAGAGGGAGCATGGAGCTCCTCTCACCTTAACAGATGTGATGTATGTACCTGGACTAAAGAAGAACTTGGTATTAGTCACGATGTTGGAGGAAAAAAGCTATGATGTTGTCTTCAGTAAAGGAAAGGCATTCCTAAGACACATAGCCATGGGTCAGACCAAGAGGATAGGGATTCGAGTGAAGAATCTCTATAAACTAGAGGTAGATGATTGTGCAGCATTGAGTATGAAAGTAGAATTGGTGCAAAGCCAAGACATTGATGAGTTGTGGCACAGGTGATTGGGCCATTTGCATCATGGGGCTTTGAAGATAATGCAACAGATATCTACAGGACTTCCCAAAGGTAAACTTGAGCAAGTTGACACATGCAAAGGTTATACCTTGGGAAATTACACCAAGTCTTCCTTTCATGATCGAGACAGTCAAGCAGAGGCTATCTTAGAGCGAGTTCATACTGATTTGTGTGGACCATTCTCGATGGCATCCACAACGAAACAAAGGTATTATGTGATTTTCATTGATGACTATTCTCGTAAATGTTGGATTTATTTCATGCAGAAGAAGGACCAAACTTTCACAAAGTTTTGTGAGTTCAAATCTTTGGTCGAGAAAGAGTCAGGGAAGAAGATTGAGGCCTTGAGAAGCGACAATGGTGGAGAATATGTCTCTCAAGGGTTTAAGGACTTCGGTGCAACAGAAGGAATTAAACGAGAGTTGACGACACCTCATAACCCATAGCATAATGGGGTGGCTGAGAGGAAGAACAAAACTATAGCACGAGCAGCACGGGCAATGCTAAATGACCAAGGCCTGCCACTTCACTTGTGGGTTGAGGAATGCAACACATCGGTCTATTTGCAGAATAGAATCCCGCATCGCATACTTGGGATGAAGACACCAGAGGAAGCTTTCTTCGGTAAGAGACCAGATGTGGGTCACTTCAGGATCTTTGGCTCGTCAATATATTTCCATTTGACAAAGGATGACCGGAAGAAGCTTGAGCCGACAATAGAGTTGGGGATATTTGTGGGGTACACTAATATAGCTCATGACTATCGGATGTACTTTCATATTAGTCAGAGGACAGTGGTTCACAGAGATCTCAAGTTTTATGAGTAGAAGGCCATGCGAGTTTCCCTTGAGAGGGAGCTCCAACTATAGGCTATGGAGGAACTGTTGGTTCCTAAGGAGGAGGAGCCTCAAACTAATGCCAAGAAGCCGCATGCAGAGGTTCCAAGAGTGGAGAGATGCACTCAAGCAGAGTCTTCCAGAGATGGACAAAAGCACACAAGAGAAGCTGACAGATTGTTGGAGGATGCGAGAGAGAATGTGGGAGCACCATATTATCAACGCAGACAAAGGAGGTCACCTGAGAGGTACACTGGATACATGGCCCTTGCTAGGGAATGTGTTGAGACCGAGCTATCTTCCTTTGAGGAAGTAGTGCAACAGCCGATTTGGGTTGATGCTATGGTGGAGGAGTTGACTACATAGTTCATAACAAGTGTTTGGGACGTGGTTCCGAGACCAGAGAACAAGTCATTTGTGAGTTCTCGTTGGCTTCACAAAGTAAAGCAAGATGTTGATGGTAGTGTGGAGAAGCATAAGGCAATATTTGTTGCCCGTGGCTTTTCATAGGTTGAGAGGATCATGTTGTTGTAGTATATTTCGAAAGAGGAGCGAGATGATGACATTTTGACAAAGGCATTGTCAAAGTGTAAATTCGAGTTCTATAGAGACAAGATCAGGGTGGCAGATAATCCCTTTCTTGTTGAGATGGAGTGTTGAAATATGGCAACAAGAATATTCCAATTTAATTTGTCCTTGAATTAAATTGTGAATTAAAATCAAATTTAGTCTTAACAGCTACTTGGAAATAGTTAATTAATTTATTTTAAATTAATTAGTTGGAGAAATTCAAGTTAGAAGTCTTTTTGAAGTCATGCAAGAGTTATCCCTTAAATTAAGGTGATACGATTGAGTTATATTTGAGTTAACTCAATTTACTGATTTAAGTCCAGTTAAATTAGTTCCAAACTGTTTGAGGAACTAATAGTGAGTTAACAGTCAGTTGATGCATTAATGCACTCAACTAGTGCTACTCTAGTTAACTGAAGATTCCCTCATCAGAAACTCATGCATGCCTATTCTTAGAGAGACCCAGTTGAGATTAATGTCAAGGAAAGTGTACTATCAGTTGCATGTGTTTTCTCATGGATAAAACTCATGCATGCAGTCAAGGATATAATCCTCGAGGATTGCATAGTTTTGAAGAGAAAGTTTTCCACTTGGTAACAGGAGAATCATCCACAAGGAGAAATGCAAGGAAATAGGAGCTTGGAGGGAAGAGAGGAAGGCTGAAGAGAAGCCAATATTTCTTGTGGGCATTCGTGAGGATTGTACTGAGAGATGGCTAGCTATGAGAGCTAAGGCTTTGTATAATTCCTATGTATTTGCACCTTGTATGATAATACAAATAGTGTGGGGTTTTTAGTTGAGGCTTTCCCCAAAGTATTTTCATGTGTATTGTGCCATTGATTCTTCTTCTTTTGGTTATATTGTTCAACTCGATCTTTAAGCTTTTGCAAATTGATAGTAGAAGTAGGTTATGGTATTATGCTTTGATTTATATTGCATTATGGGGTTAACCTAACATCAGATTTTCTACATGGTATCAGAGCTAGATTTGTAGAAATTTTTCTACATGGTATCAGAGCTATGAACAGTGCACTGAGAAGAGAATTCAAAGTTTGAAGTTTAGGTTTTCAGGTGCAAATCAAATTCATATCATACTTCAAAGTTGGCCAATGGCGTTCTATGGCTTGAGACTCGAGTATGCCTTGGAAGGTAGCTCAAATTACATAGCATTGAAAGATAGATTGGAGGATGTATTAGAAGACAATGGCTTGAAGGAATTCATTGATCAAGAAATCCCAAAGCCAGCTTCAAATAATTCACAAGAGTTGGCTGAGTGGAAGAAGTGTGTGGCAAAGGTGAGATGAATTATCCTTGAAGGAGTTTGAGACCATATTATCTCGAGTCTCCATGGGAAGGATACTCCATTTTCAATGTAGAAGACATTGAAGGACCTCTACCAGAACAGTAGCGACCAAAGGAAATTGGTGCTCAAGGATAAGCTTTGAAGAATTAATATGGAGAAGGGTGATACTATTTCCACATATCTAAACAAGCTCACCACCTATAGAGATGAGCTTAGCAGTGTGGGAATAACTACTTTCAATCATGATATGTGTTGAGCCCCAAACTTGCATCTTCCCTATACACCTTTCTAGCCTTTTTCCATTTACCTGGACTTCCTAAGCTATCAAATCATTGCATAATAGTTTGAAAAGAGCATATAAAGTGGTTTCCTAACTATGTCTTGTGTTTGCTATTTGAATTAGATTTTTGCTCATTCAGCTGTGGAATCTTGTCACTTTCCGCAGCCAGCTCAACTTTCCGTAGCCTTTTTGTTAAAGTCTATGTTATAGGTGTCTTCAAGCGAATCCAGCCACATGGGCAAGTTGCAAATGACGTGGACATGGACCGTGTCCTATTGGCTCAGTCAAATCCATCAAAGAAGGCCGTGGTCAAAGATAGTCAAGTGGTGGTCAACCTAAGAGTCCTATGGTGACAGAAATTTGTTTTTCAACACGTGAAGAATTGCGTGGCCGTTTCTAAATCTCAGGAGACGTGTTAACACCTGTGGACTGCTCCATGAACCGAATCCAACAGCCACCCTCCTTAGATTTAATCTTCACGCCTACCATAATGCTAGATTCCTGGACGTGGTTGCTTCACGTGTCTTTTATCAGCGCAAATTTTAGGAAAGTAGTTATGTCATCCTCTGTTATAAATAAAGCGTTCTCATACGCATAGTAGCTAGCTTTTGTAATGTAATTTTGATTGTTAACGAGCCCACTGTGCTGTGACTTTATTTCTGTGTTATGACTGCATTTTAATACATGAGAAGACTCCATTTATAAGCTCAATTCGTGGTTGATTGCTGATTGCCCGAGGTTGTGTAGAGGGCCCCTGTACACACCAAGGTTTTGTTAATTGCTGTATAGTTTTATGATTTATTTCTTTACACTCCTTATGCCATAATCATTTACTTGTATATATTGCACTGCTCATGGTATTCACGTTGATTGTTGTCCATAGATTTTATGCTTTCTAATGCTGTTAACTGATCAGTGTCTTTGTTTCAGATTACAATAGGCAGCCCGGGCATTTGCACATATCTTTATAATGACTAATGACATGGAATTATTCTTGTCCTTCTGCTGATTTATTTTCTTAGTTTTTAGTTCCAGCACTGTTTTATTTATTTCAGTTTTGCTCATTTACTCTTCTGCAAGATAGATATTAAATTAGTCATGTCATTTTCAGTTACCTCCGAAAGCCAGAGCGAGAGGAATGGTGAGGGATTGAAGTATGAATGCGTAGTTTGATATTAGTTTATTTTTCTGCAAGTTAGTTATTGAATTGCTCATGTCATTTTCAGTTACCTCCGAAAGCCAGAGTGAGACAAATGGTGAGGGATTGAAGTATGAATGCGTAGTTTGATATTAGTTTTTTTTTTTTTTTTTTTTCTGCAAGTTAGTTATTGAAATGCTCATGTCATTTTCAGTTACCTCCAAAAGCCAGAGCGAGACGAATGGTGAGGGATTGAAGTATGAGTGTGTAGTTTAACAATAGTTTTATTTTTTGCAAATTAGATATCATATTGTTCAAGTTGTTTATGATTACCTCCGAAAGCCAGAGCGAGTCGAATGGTGAGGGGTCAGAATATGAGTTGATGTAATGTGATTTTAGTTTACTTTGCTTGCAGTTTTTGAATTTCTTTGAGTTCAATTTCTTTTATATTTATACAGCAGCAAGGATATTGGGTTTCATGGTCACTAGCTCACTGTTTGTTTAATTAGAATAGTGGTACATTTTCATTCTCTTTTAGGAATTAATTTCATCATTGCAAGTTTTAAAACCTTTTTGAAAATTTTGAAGTTTGGAAATCATTTTAAAGGACACCATTGCCTTGAACACTGATATCCATACTTGACTTTTAGAATTGCCATCTCACATTAGGCAATCAATAAAGATAAACCCAAAAACAAACTAAAAATCAAAAACGACAAAAAGTAAGAAATCGGTTATCTTGCATATATAGTGCACCTCACTTCAGCAGTTTACGACTCCCGGATTGACAATTAATATAGCAATTTATGAAACTCTAAATTGAACAAACATTTTGGCGCCATTGCCGGGGAAGTGAAACTAGGTAGCCAATTTCTTAAAAAAAAAAAACAAGAAAATTTCAAGGAAGGTAAAAATTGATAACTTCTCAAAGTATGCTCTCCTCTTGCACCTAGTGTGATCTGGAGGATCAGAAAAGAGAGTTGTTGGTTCAATAATTTCTTGAGTATGCTCTCTTCTTGCACCTAGAGTGATCTGGAAGATTAGAAAGAGAATTATTAGCCCGACTTGAAGAAAAATAAAAAAATGACATGCATAGAGCAAGAGATTCTAGGGGAAGGTTTATAGCTAGAGCCAAGAGTTCAATTTTTACAACTCCATCTACTTCAAGGCATAGACAAGATACACATCCATCATCTCCAACTCACACTCCTAGCCTTAGGATTCCTAGAATTCAAGGGGCAATAGCTGAATTAGGAGACTCTCCCACACTATCCACCGAATTTGAATTAGGAAAAGACCCTTTCTTTACTTCTACAGGAGAACAAATTGTAATCAAGGAAGTAGAATCACCTGAAGAAGAAGAGGGAGAAATTCCTCCTCGTTTGCCATTAGTAGAAGAACCAAAGGACTCTGAAATCTCTGAGGAAACTATCATGACAGAGGAAGTAGTAAACGGATTTGGAGGAGGAGGTAGAGGTAGAGGTAGAGGAGGAGGAAACAATGAAGGAGGTAGAGGTAACAATGGGGGAAATACGGATGGAGATAACTCATTTGGATTTCCTATAGTTGATGAGGAATCTCGTACAATAATGAAAACATCTCACCATCTGTCCTCCCAAACTTTTATGGGTTGCGAAGTGAGGATCCTGAAACATTTCTATTTGAGTTTGAAGTCGTGTGCCGAACTATGATTATATGGAAGACTCTCAAAACTAAATTGTTTCTTTCACATGAAGGGAGCTGCTCTTAAAATGGTTCATGGATTGTCCTCAATCTATTAGGACTTGGAATGATATGAAACAAACATTTTTGGATAGATACCTGGACTATTGTATGCCCACCAATCATAAGGATGAGGTATTCAAAATGGTGCAAAAAGAAGATGAAAACTTAGAGGATTTACTTGAAAGATTTCAATACAACCTGAAAAGAGCAAAAATGAATAACCTAGATGAGGAGACCTTGAAAGCCCTTCTATTAAAAGCCATTAGAGATGAATGGATAGATATTTTAAACATGATGGGAAAAGGAGATATTTCTCAACTTCCACTTCATGATATAGCAGAACTATGTGTCCATCTCTCAAGGGGAAAATCTAAAACTGGAAAAGGGCCTAGAGATCCTTCTCTCATTAGAGCAAACAAATCTATAACTGGATCAGTAAGTAGGGCTGAGATTGGCAACATCCTTGATGAGTTCAAAACTAATATTTTAGGGAGCCTTAGTGAGCAACTAGACACCCTTAAAATATAAAACAAGCAGAAAGCAGAAGCTGAAGCTTTGGCCATCTTTTGTCCAAAATGTAGGAAGAAACATGCTCTAAGGGAATGCCCCTTGGATGCAAAAGTAGTAGAAACATGTATGATTTGTTCATAAAGCCATGAGACCAAGGATTGTCCTTCAATTCCTGGGCTCAAAGCTGTCTTTCAAGAAGATCCAAATTCAATTGAGTCTCTCTGCTTTGTTTCAAGGAGACCTTGGCAGGGGCAACAAAATCAAGGGTTTAACAACCCCACGAACTTTCAACCCCCACCAAATTGGAATCCTTGGCAACAACCTTGGTCCCAACCTCATAATCCATTTCAATCATGGGTACAAGGTATGCAAAATCTTTATGGGAGATTTGCTCAATTTTATCAATATCCTCCATATTTTCAAAATCAACAAGCTCCACAACTTCCAAATCAAAATCCACAACTTTCATTGCCATTTTCACAACAACAACAACCTTCTCAACAAAATCCAAATTCCCAACTCTTGCTTCCATTCCAACAAAATACAAATCAACTACCTTCCCAGCCCTTGCCAAATCCCAATAATAAAAATCCTAAAAATGCTTACATGGTAGAAGGACAACAATTTCCTACCTATATGATTGTTCCTCTCAATGATGTACAACTCAGATCTGGTAGAGTTTTAGAAAAGCCTTCTATAGATGCTTAAAAGCAAAGTATTTTTGAGGAAGATTCTCTTGAAGCCAATAAAGGTTATGAAGCATCTCTTCAAAACCCAAGCACTCAAAAAAAAAAAGAAGAAGAGTCAAACCCCACAACTCCTATAGTTGAGCAACCTGCATCTTAATCCACACCTCCTTTTCCTAAAAGATTACAAATTGACAAAGGAGTGGAAAAACAAATCTTGTTGCCTGACTATGATTTTCTAGATGAATTAAAGAATGTCTGTATCAAGATTCCCTTGCTACAAGCCATTACAGAGATTCCTATTCTAGCAAAAACAATAAAGGAGTTGAGTCTCAAAAGACTAGGAAGGAAACCAAGAGATACAAGAAGAATCCACCTGGTAGGAAAAATTGCAAATATCATGATGGGAAAAATTACCATGCAGAAGTATGTAGATCCAGGTAGTCCAATTGTCAAGACACATATAAATGGGGTAGAAATTCTAAACACTTTGATTAACTTAGGGGCTGCTATCAACATTATGAGTAGACAGACTATGGAACAGCTTAAACTTCCTAATCTCCTCTTTACACCTACCTTACTGCAACTTGCAGATAGATCAATAATCAAACCTAACAGTGTATTAGAAGACATTGCAGTCTCCTTAGATTCTTGGGAATATCCAGTAGATTTCATGATTTTGACTCCCAAGAGTAATCTAGGAGGGCACCCACTTATCTTAGGAAGACCTTGGCTCGCCACAGCTGATGCTTTGATTACTTGTAGATCTGGGGATATGTACATTTCTGATGGTAATTCGACAAAGAAATTCAATTTGTATCCTCCAGCAAAAGCAATTACAGAAGTAGGAGACAATGAATGGGTTGATGATGAGGACACTATACAACCTGTCTTTACCATTTCTGAGATCAGTGAAGATAGTCAAATTCTAAATACATTAGAAAACTTTGAAACATCTTCAGAATATGACCACACACAATTTCAGTTGGATTCTGACATTGAGTATCTATCATCTAGACAAATGTCTCTTTTCTCTATGGAAGAGTTTGGTAGTTCCGCCATTGAGATCTTTCCAGGAAAAAACATTGAATATCAACAAAAATTTGGAAAAATCACAACATGAAGAGCTAACCAAAATCTTGCAAAAACATTCTACTGCATTTGCATGGGAGTATACCGATATGAAAGATCTTGACCCCAAGACTTGCATTCATCACATCTACATTGAGGAAAACAGTAGACCTATCAGACAACCTCAAAGAAGGATGAATCCAAACCTTAGGGAGATAGTGAAAGAAGAGCTCCAAAAGTTACTTAATGTAAACTTCATTTATCCAACTTCAGATAGCCGATGGGTTTCTCCTTTGGTTATAGTACCTAAAAGGAATGGTAAATGGAGGGTTTTCATTGATTACAGGGAATTGAACAAAGCGACTTCGAAGGATCACTTTCCTTTACCCTTTATTGATCAGGTATATGATACTTTAGCAGGCAAAAAGTATTTCTCATTTTTGGATGGTTTTAGTGGTTACAATCAGATTTAGGTAGCACCTGAGGATCAAGACAAGACCACCTTTACCTGTCCATGGGGAATTTTTGCTTACCGAGTACTTCCTTTTGGATTATGTAATGCACCCGCAACATTTCAAAGGGCAGTACTAGGAATCTTTTCTGATCTAATTCATGATTGTGTAGAGGTTTATATGGATGATTTTACAATTTATGGTAATTCATTTGAAGAGACATTAGAGAATTTGGAAAAAGTCCTTATAAGATGTAAGGAAACAAACCTTTCATTAAGTCATTAGAAATGCTTTATGATGTTTACTGAAGGGATTGTTTTAGGACATCATATTTTAGGGGATGGGATTAAAGTTGATAGATCAAAAGTTGAAGACATCTCCAAGTTGCCTATTCCAAGTTGTCAAAAAGATGTTAGAAGTTTTCTTGGATTTACTGGATATTATAGAAGATTTATTGAAAACTTCACTAAAATAGCATCTCCACTCTTAAAATTACTTACAAAAGACTGTGAATTCAAATGGGATCCTAATTGTCAATATGCATTTGAAACTTTGAAAACAAGAATATCTGAAGCACCCATTTTAAGAGTGCCAAATTGGAAACTTCCTTTCCATATTTCTACAGATGCTTCAGATACAGCTCCTGGAGTTGTGTTGGGTCAAAAGGATTTACTTCCTTATGCCATTTACAACACCAGTAAAAATTTGACTCCCACTGAGTTAAATTATACTGTGACTGAGAAAGAGTTCTTAGTTGTTGTTCATGCAATTAACAAGTTTAGACATTATATAACAGGCTACGAAACTTTTGTCCATACTGATCATTCTGCAATTAGATATCTCATGAACAAACTTGTTACTAATGGTAGAGTTACAAGATGGCTTTTACTTTTACAAGAATTCAATATTACTGTGTTGGATAGACCAGGGAAACAAAATACAGTAGCTGATTTCTTGTCTAGAATCCAAAATACTAACGAAGATTCTCTTGTAGAGGATAAGTTTCCAGATGAATATTTGTTTGCAGTAACTACTAAGGCTCCTTTCTATGCAGATATTGCTAACTATTTGGTTACAGGGAAGCTACCTCCACTTATTTCCTAATGAAAAAAGGAAAATTATTCAGGAGAGTTCAAATTATTCATGGATTTCTAATGAATTGTTTAAAACAGGGTTAGATTGTGTGATCAGGAGATGTGTTCGGGAAGATGAAATGCCTGACATCCTCAAGGCATGTCATGATGAACCTTGCGGCGGACACTTTGCTGACAAGAGGACGACCTATAAAATCATTTCTTTAGGATATTATTGGCCTTCTCTCTTCAAAGATGCAAAACAATATGTCAGAAGATATGACAGCTGCCAGAGAGTTGGGAGACCGACTCTTTCAAATGAAATGCCATTACAACCATAGGTACTCATCAAACCCTTTGAAAAATGGGCTTTAGATTTCATTGGACCAATTAATCCACCATCTAGACAAAAGAAATATATATTGGTTTGCACTGATTATGTCACTAAATGGGTAGAAGCCAAGGCATCGCCTTCTGCCACTGAAAATTCAGTTGTTCAATTTATTTTTGAGGATATTTTTACTCGTTTTGGTGTCCCAAGAGAAATTGTGACAGATCAGGGAAGTCAATTTACATCTAACTTGATGGAGAAGCTGATGGAAGAATATAAAATCAAGCATAGAAAATCTACTCCTTACCATCTGCAAGAAAATGATCAAGTGGAATCTACAAATAAAGTTCTTGAGAGCATCATCACCAAGACTGCTCATCTCCATAGAAGAGATTGGGCAGAAAGGCTTCCTGAAGCCTTATGGGCCTACAGAACTACATGGAGAAACACAACAGGACATTCTCCCTATGAACTTGTTTATGGGAAAGAAGTCCTGCTCCCCATTGAGTTTCAAGTTAAGACCTTCAAGATGGCAGTTCAGTTGGGGATGAATCTATCAGAAGCCCAAAAGCACAGAATGGATCAGTTGAATGAGCTAGATGAGATCAGACAAGATGCAATTCTAAGAGCTGATCTAGTTCAACATCAAAGAGCTAAGTGGCATGACAGATATATTAAAGAGAGAAAGTTTCAAGAAGGAGATTGGGCCTTACTGTTTGATTCCAAGTTTAAAGACTTCAAAGGAAAGTTTTAGACTCATTGGCTTGGCCCATATGAGATTGATAAAGTCTTTGACAATGGAGCGGTAAGAATCAAGACCATTGATGAATCTCAGACTCCTCTTATTGTGAATGGCCACCGACTGAAAGTTTATCATAAGCCACTTTCCAGAGAAGAGTTTGTCAAAATCTTTCAAGAAAATTCTGCAATAAGGCTGGTGGAGAAGAATCCTTCCCCCCCATCAGCCTGATCTTAGTTTCTTGTGGTTTCTAAAAAAAAAAAATGTGTAAGCCTGAAAACCAATCATGGATTGGCAGTCTTTTACAGAAAATATGGGGTGAAAATCAGGGGCACCTGACACTCTATATTTTCCAAAAAAAATCTCCTCTCATGTTCTTTCCATCTTCATTCCATCTCATCCACTCATTCCATTTCATTCCACTTTCATCCCATTTCCATCATCATTCTCACTCCATACTCATTCCATTCCATTTCATCAATAAAGTCCCCTGCTCAGGACTATTTTTCATTCAGCTATTTTCCTCTAAAATATCTTTGTGCAGATCAGGGGGTGTTATTTCAGTTTCCGCAGCTGGCCACCGTTTCCACTGCTGGAACCTATTTTCGCAGCTAGAAACAATTTCCGCAACCAGCATCACTCTGTTCCAAAATAAAATCAACTGTTAGTGCTAAAAGCATACAATACAGGTGTACGTGAGCTAGGGACATGGGGCATCATCAAAATATCAAGAAGAAACAACTGGTTACAAATTTTAAGCAAAGAATGACAGGTGTCCAAAGGTATGATCAAAACTCTCTATCAAACAGCACTTCAAGTCATCATTTTGTATAGTTATTAACCCATGATCAGTTCTTCTATGTGTATGATTTAATTAACCACCCACTACCATTTATATTCCGTAATACCATCCCATACACCTTGCATTCACTCACCTTAACGGTCTTATGATTACCCGAAATCCAAACTCAAAAATGACTCTACTTTTATTTATGACTCGTACTCCTAGACGTGACCTATTGTATTACGGCTCTTACAAGCCATAATTCCCGCAACCGTCTATTGGAGACGTGTAAACCTCACATGCAGTCACCTAAAACTCGGGAAAATCAAGCCGTTACTCCACTCATGCCACAACCATCTCCGCATATACTCACGTTCATTCCATAAGTTCGATCACGGTCACCCCTGCTCACTTATTACTCTTCCTGTGATCCGAGCATTCCCTCTGTTTTAACTGCAGTCAATACGCTTTGCTTGACTACAGCCACTGCACAGCTCTAAACCCCGATTACAGCTACTTTAGTTTCTCCTAAAAACTTTGTCATAGAGCTACCCTTCCTTAAACCCTCATACGTAGATAAAAACCCGCAGTGAATTTAAGGCCGAGAGAATGGGAAAACTGCTGAGAGCCAAGCCGGAAGGAGAAAAGTACTTGGAAGGATATCCCCAAGTCAAAGAGTTGTTAAGGAAAGCCAAATGGCTCAGGTTTATTCAAAAATTTAAAGGGTATAATAAGGAAGTAACTAAGACCTTTGCAAGGTCCTTTAACGGACAGACAGCAGAGGTGGGAAACTTAAAGTTTGCGGTGACCGAGGCCACAATTGCAGCAGCTACAGGCCTGCCTCTAGACGGAGAAAGATGGTTCAAAAATAGGAGCGTAGATGACCAAGTCTGGACAACGATGTTGCGCAATCGAGGTATGGATACCACAGTTTTCACCCGAGGTATCCCTATCAATGTATTGAAAGAAGAATGGTCTGGTTTGTTATTGGTTATACAAAAATTTATTACATGTGAGGGCCGTTTTGGCTCCATGTACATGTACCATGTGAGGTTAATGATGAATTTTATGGATGGACATGTTATCAATTTACCACATTTTCTGTTAGCAAGTCTAAAGAAAATGAGCATCACGGTTCAAAAGCATGTGGGAAATATTGAGCCCCATCTCTATCACCACGGGCTCATAAGAATTCTAATTGAAGAGCAGTTAAAGAAATCCAAGGATACTTGGGATCAATTTCTCACAAAGAACTACTTCCAAGAGCCAGCGGAAGCCTCTAGAAGCAGTCCATCAAAAATCCCAAGAAAACGTAGGAGGAGGGATAAAAATGCTACAGCTTAAGACTCACCTCTTAAAGAAATTGAAGAGACTACCCATAAAGAGGAAGAATACCAGCCCAAGAACAAGAAACAAAAGAAGGAAAAGGGCAAAGTAGTCACTCAAGAAATCTCTCCATCACCTGAAAAATCATTGGAAGAGGACTACCAGCCTTTATCAGAAAGGCTAGAGGATCTCAAAGTTGCTGCCTTGGCTAAGAAACAGCAGAAAGGAAAAAAAAGTGCAGAGAAGACAGTTGTAAGTTCATCCTTGAGAAGAAGCTCCCGTTTAAAAGGAAAATGGAAGAAAACAAAGGGAGAACAGTCCCACATCATTGACTTGAGTGAAGAAATACTTGAGAAAACACCAGAACAGCCAAGCCTTCACATAAGCCCTCCACGAGAGGAAAGTCCTTTTCGGCAAGAAGGAGCAGGCAGTCCTCCTCCACAAAATTTTGAGTTCAAACAATGAAAATCACCTGATGTGGATCCTAACCAGCAGGAGGTGTACAATTAT